>VOPJ01001022.1:0-100000 GCA_014673585.1 Semibalanus balanoides
TCTCATCAATGCGTCACATTGTGTAAGGTGCGGACCCAAAAAAAATATTTTGCGTCTAATACTGCGATAAAATGTGTCAAAGCGAACTATTTTTCCCAATGAATGATAAAGGAAAGTAGCAACATAAAACATAAATGCACTGAGAAACGGTACGATTTTTTAAGCTGCATATAATATATTTTGGACTTAAATTGCGCCGTGGAGCGGCGTGAAATTTTGAGTTTTATTCCCTTGACAACTGCATTCTTACTGTTATTTGTGATAATGAGCTGTGATTTGTTTCCATCAAACGTTGCATTTATGGAACAGAGACAAAGCCATTATACATGATTACCGATCGCTTTTTCTTGTGAGGCTTGATCGTTTGGGGTGGGACAGGCCACTTTATGCCTTGGAGGCAGGGGTGTGGTTTTATCAAAATGATTGTGGGTGCTCAAATAATTAAGGTGCCCTATATGGCTTCACAAAAGTTATTGATTTGTAGCGGGAGGACATCAGAATGATTAAGTATTTGGTCATAAAATGCCCATTTCGTTGATTGCCACTGTCCAGCCCCATTAACTAGGCAACTGATTCTGGCACAATGGGATTAAAACCATTTGTGGTCCCGATCAGTGCCCAAGTTTATTGTTGGCTGGGGGCACTCATTCCGTCCGCGCAATTGCTATTTTTTAGTGAAAGGTGACCCAGTCACTGGCGGACCAGAACGTGGGCTGCAGGCGATTTGGAGGGGCTAAATTTCATAAAAAAGTTTCAACGAATTTGGGAAAAATCTTGGGTAGGATTTGGCTTCCTTGTACCTATTGAACGTTTAAACACGTGCCCTTGTAAACGTTTATCATATTTCCTTCTACATTGGAATATGTGTAAAAAAACACGTGATAATTGTTTTGGACCATTTTAGGCGATTTGGGGAGGCTTAAGCCCCTGCCGCCCCTGGATCCACTAGAGGGAACCCTCAGGCCTAACCGACGCTCCTTGGGACCCCTTCGGATTGCTTTGTCCTCCCATCCGAAAATACAATCCGCCGCCATTGGTTCGTACACCACTGGGTAGTTACATACCATACCCAACAGGCGCGGATCCAGGGGCGCTAGGGCGCTCCCCCGCCCACTGACTGTGGTCGCGCCCGGACAGGCTCAGCTTTTTGTATGTGGCGTCTCCATTGGACCAAAATCCTGGATTCGCGCCTAGCTCCCAAACACGGCAACATAATTTATTTTTACCTTTTCTTTGAAAACAACATTTTTTTTTATTTTTCATTCGATACGGTCACTTGATCAGCGGACAAAACCGACGAAATCTAGTAACGAAAATTACTTCTATTGAGGGTCAATAACCGCCAGGTTGCGGTATCTAGGGCCGCTTAGAGCGGCACGCCTCGCCTCCCCTGGCCTGGTCGCGCGTGGAGCGCTGCCTGGGAGGACGCTACTTACTTGTATGTGACGCCCCCCGCCCCTGACCAAAATCCTGGATCTGCGCCTGACCGCCACCGTGAGATCAAATTAAAAGTATAATTGCCCTTCAGGTCACGGGGTCACGGGGCCACTTCGTTTCGGCCAGATTTGATAGGGTGTCACCGAAACGTTTTTTTACCAGCCCTGGCAATATTGGCATTGTCTTTAAAACAAGATATCATGTCAAGTTAGATAGACCTATAGCTACAAGTATGGTAAATTAATTATCCGGATTTTTCAGACATTCTCTAGTTGGTCTAAAGAACGTATATTATGCATGATTTGTATTATTATGCAATTTGTTATACTTGCTACTAGAACCGACCATACCAGTAGGTTAATAGTTAACGCCATAGCATGCTTTGCGACGATTTTATTCCAATGAATGCTTCAATGCTGATTGGCAAGAGCTAACAAAATTATGTGTGTTGATTGTGACTCATTTTTATGATAATATGTCTTACAATAAGTTATGATATTATATTATAAATCCTTAAATGAAACATGGTTCAGTAAAATATGGAAATTGACTATTTTATATGTATTGCTGGCTGCTCAGGGATATTTTTTATCAAAATTAGCTTGAAAACTTCATATATAATTTAACATACGTGTTGATGTAATTATTGTAAGTGCTCATGGAGGGTTATTGTGGGTGCTCAATTCAACTTTGTGGGTGCTCAGGCACCCACAAAGAGATAGGAAACCACACCCATGCTTGGAGGGGGGCATGAACCTAAATGGAAAGTAGAGCCAGTGAGCCCCCTCCCAAGCCAGCCAGTAGAGCCCCCTCCCCCTGGATCCGCCAGTGCTGGTAACAGTGAAAATGGTTTGTAAGCAGTAAGATGCACCACGACTTTTACGCGCATGAATGGTCCCTGTGTATCTGGAGAAGCTTTAGGGGAGATGGCTCGGGGAGATGGTCCTGGCCTGGTCGCCACTATTAATTAGCTCTTCGGTCCAGCAAGTTGGGGACCACTAGAGCAGCTTCCGGGTCCGATGTTCGCGTCTTTGCGATCGCGTCACCTTTTTCGGAGCTCGGCAGACTAGGTAATATGTACGCCTAAAAGTTTTTTTTAATGAAGGGAGTGGGCCCTGTGGCAAGCAATAACTGGCAAGGAAAGTCTCTGCCAGACACACGTGGTGACGTGTCACTACATCCCTCACCCCCTGGCCATGCCTCACATCCAACAATTAGTCATTCTGGCCAGGCATACCGCATGCACCGGGTTCCAGAACTGAAATATTAATTAATTTATGTTGAAAAAGATCGGAATTAAAATTGCAGACGCGGAGCCATGGGAAAAGCTGCAAAAATTGAAACATTACAATTCCAGACGCGGAGATGCGGAGCCATGGGTGGGCACTGGGTATTGGGCGTTAATTCAGAACTGTGGTGCCACGCAGTAACGCAGCCAGGGGGGAGAAAGGGGACATTTCCCCCCTTACGGATCGCAGGGGGCCCTCCGAGGTTGGCTCAGATACCATATGCAATAGGTAAATGGCTTTCAAAAAGCCACAGCGGAGCGCTCAAACCAGGCTCTGGTACGTGCCAAGGGCCCTCCGAGACAATGAAGAGATTTCGAAGCTAACCCAGGGGGTCTCATGGGTTTGTCGAGGGGCCATTGAGCCCACTTAGGGGTCCAAAAATATGTCCAGTGACCTCTCGAGCATGTCCAGGGGCCCTAAAACCTGTACAGTGGACTCTTGAGCATGTCCAGGGGCCCATTGAGCCTGTTCAGGGACCCCTTGAGTTTTGTAAGGGGCCCATTAGAGTCTGTTGCAATAAGAAGTTAAAAAATGTTAAAAAGAGGGCCCTCGCAAAATAAAGTGGCCGAAATCCGTATATTTGTATGTTTCCAGAGGTATATTTTTAGGGGGAGCCATGACTCCTTTCTGAAGGTCTGGCTGCGTTACTGGTGCCACGCCAAAGATTAGTCGCTTGTCGTGACATTCCAGGCCCACCCGAGCTTGATCATGACAAACATATTTTGTACACAATATGTGGTGCGTGTTCCACGATAGAATGTTAAGTCAAATTAATCAAGTAACGCCGTCTTTCCTTGGCACACCACCTACACAGATCAGTGGCGGTACAAAGCACAGACTACAGTGCAGTTAATTTTACATTTCACTTTTATAACTAGAGTAAAATAATTTCCACGACAATGCATTCCTATGTTATTGACATGAGAGCTGACCGACTTGGACTCCTCGCCACCTCATCAGACTTCAGAGACACGTCCGCCATCACAGCCGACCGTCAATGTATGTACAAACAAAGGAGATAGCCGACAGAGTTTTGTACGCCACCACTACTCAGCTCAGTACAGCTGAAGTTTGCGCCAGCAGGGGTGGCGGAAGAGGGGAAGGGGGATGAGAAGCAGCAGCCGCCCACTTGGGGGAGCAAACATAGGGTTTTGCTCTCCCAGAAGTTTGTAAGAGGGGTTCCTCAGGAAGTATCGTTTTTCATTTTTTGGCCGATACAAATTGCCCAATGGCCATGAATGTGCCCGCGATCAGCCTGAAGGGGTCTTGGTCGGTCCTCGCTCGTCTAACCCTATTCTCTTGGGGAGGGGACAGATTCTGCCCCTTTGTGTTTTTTGATTACTGCTCATAAACTGCTAGTCTAGCACCTTGATATTTTCAAATGTTTCTCATCATTGATTTACACGAGTTATGCCATTTTTTTCTTCTTCTTCAAAATCGTCCCAGCAGTGACGGTGCACGGCTCATGTTTTGGTGAGGGTGTTACGAATACGGTTCTGCAGTGCATATTCTTTCGTAGCTTGCGCTGCAATAAATGCGTCAGAAACATTTTCATTATAATACACATCATAAATACTGAAATTGTATATATTTTTGGCAGAGGCGCACACAGGTGCATAAATGGGAGGTGATACCATCCCTCAAATTAAGTCCACCTTCAAATTAGCAAGATGATAAAACAAAAACGTTACGCGCATGGTGCCCCCCCCCCCACGTTGTTACTCACTTGTTTACTGAGGGGAGTGGGTTCTAGGTCTTTGCCTGGTCACCATAATTTCGCAACAGGTATACTTATTTACAATTACATAGCAAAGTCGGGGTATCACTATGCGAATTAGAAAGCTGGTCCCCACACATCACCTGAAGCCACGACACATGTTCGTTATCATGTCTGTCCACTACGCAGAGCTTATTTTCTTACCGAGCCGTGGCTGCCTGGAGCGGCCTGTGACCTGTCCAGTGTCCACAGCTGTCAGCCGGATCACCAAGCTAGGCGCTGGTAAATCTGCCATCTGTGACCTGTGAGTGCTCACTGTGCATGTGCTTTACTGATTTATCTGCATTGTTTACTTGTATTGTATTTTACCTTGACGCCATGCAAGGGCGTCGCAACCTTCTGAAAGTTAGGGAGACGGAAGCATTTTCAAGTTGATTATTCGCATGCAACGCCCATAGGCGTAATGTTAAAATCCGAAAAAGTTTTGGGGGACCCCTCCCGCATGGGGAGGGGAAATGCGTCCCTCCGTACAGCCACTTCCGACGCCCATGACGCCATGGCTTTTGCTGTTGTTTTAATAAAGCCCCGGTGTGGCATTCCTTTGTTTCCACGTGAAACGTAATAGCCCACACGTGGTATAGGTTATGGAATACATGCTATGTGATAGGTGCGGAGAAGCGCCGACTTCCGAGTTATTGAAGGCGCGCTCGCCCTACGAAGTTCTGAACTTCAGAATGCTTCTTTGGCATCGGGTGCATTCCCGGAAATTGGGGGCACACTGCGCCATTTGTTGATCTAAAGGCAGGATCGGCTCTCCATGGGTTTGGGAGCACCCTCCATGAGTTTGGAGCGCCCTCCATGGGTTTGGGGCGTCCATCATGAGTTTGGGGGCGCCCACCATGGGTTTGGGTCGCCCAACATGGGTTTTGGGGCGCCCTCCATTAGTTTGTGGTCACCCTGCATGGGTTTGGGGGCGCCTGCGGCGCCCAGATTGCATCTTTGGCGCAAAGCTAGTGCCCCTGCGCCTGCGCAGGGGCGCCAATTTCCATTGAGGGGGGTTGCCAGCCCCATTGCCCCCACCCTGGATCTTCCCCTGGTCTAAGCGTGTTTTCCAGTGTGTTTTGAATTGCAATTGTTTTAATTCGCAGTTGAGGACCGAAGAATAACCCTGTCGTGTGGAACGGTCTATTTACGTGAATAGTGAATACATATCTACATATAACATTGCATGCGAGTTTTGTTAGCGGTCACGTATGCTTCACTGCCGGTGGGACGACACGCGTATATTGCAGACCAAGGTGGCTGCTCGCATAACTCGTTCACAGACGACCGTGGCAAATGGCAACTCGCTCTCATGCCGCCTGACGCCTCTTACCCCCTTGCTCCCTGCCTTTCTGCCGACCGACAGCCCGGTATCTTAGGCTACTACGCCCTGTCTTGACTCAGTGTGTGTTTTATAATCTGAGTTCCGGTAACGGGTCTTGCAGATTGCGGACGATCCCGTCACAAAGGATGTCTTACTGCTCATTCCACCTGACGAAGCGGCCGCGATACTGGAGTGCTTCCCGATAACCTTAGTCATGTTTCTACCGTCATCACGGTCAGGCGTGGGCTTCCTATTGGGACGGTTGGTTAAGAACGAGGTTGTGTAACATTTAACAATAATTTCGTCTCATTCAGAAGCTCGCTTTCGTTGTCCCGGTGGTCGACGAGACGGTTTCGGATTTTCACGCGGAAAATGAGCATGCTTATATTATTGTTTATTTTTTGGGGCGCAGAGTTTTTAGCTTTATTTCAATGAACTTTATTCACAGTTTTTTTGGGGCTATTTTGTAAGGTAGACTTGTAATTTTGGTTGTGCTTGATGCTCTCTACTGAGAGGTTGTCCTCTGCTCTGTTAACTTGCATAGCTCTACGCGCACAATTCCCTAACTATGCTCCAAAGGTGCAGTGAAGAAGAGAAAGACAGTGAATTAGTTGCCTTCCAACGCAGGAGGGCGAGACGTCGAAGGCTCATTTCAATGTTTTGTTTCTCCTTTGGTGTTTTCCTCTTTTATATTCGAGTGTGGAAAGATAAGATTCCTGCCCGTACATAGCCAGAACGAGCGACATGACCCCAGTATGGAAGTGGCCAACCGAAAAGTGGTGGTGGTGTGTGGGGGCGGGCAGCTTAACTCTTTGCTCTGTTGAGAGAGAACTCAGCTCTCCTAGAATGGATCATTTTACGTTGGCGCAGATATTGGGCTCTTCTGTCTTGACGGAAGCCTATTATACCTCCTGGTAACCCACCCACTTTTTTCTGCACCAAGGTCAGCACAATATATTAGCACCGCAAAGGACCATAAAGTGAGGGAACATGCCCCTTGTTCCTAGTTCCTACACCTATGGCAAAACATGTCAATGCAGGATAGGTAACTCTGAGCGTCTGTAATCCAAATATGAACCGTCAACACTACAAATCACACGGGACCTTCCGAGGCCAGGAGCGTTTCCGGTGTATTCCGACTTGACCACTCCTGTCTCTGTCCGTCCGTTTTCCCATCAGCTGCCGGTCGTCCTCCACCCCCCCGGCTGCGCAGATGCCGGATTCGATAGCGTCGCTCCCACGTGAATCGTTTTGTCGTAATCACTGTTTGCGCCAGGAAGCGCCACACTCCGCCGTGCAAGACATTAGCCCTTCCGGCTTCCGGCGGGAGGTGGCCGGCCTATTATTGTGAGTCACGTGGACCACGAGCCAACGGTCGTACCACTTCCTGGCGCACTATTCAAATTTCAAAGTGGCCCGCGTGCCGTAATTGGTCGGGGACCTCCGCCGCCCGAGACGGGACTGATTTCACGGGCATGATTTCGGTTGTCCTCCGACAATATTTGAAGGAAGGGTGGGCGGCGGCGCAGGGGCGGTCAAAGCATCGGCGGATTTTCACTAACAAAAATATCAATACCGAACGGATTCCCTATGCAAACCCATCATATCCGTTATCCCGATTTCGACCTCTCATCTCTGTCGGCGCCCTTGATCTTCCTCCCGATCGACGGCGGCTGACGCCGCCTCTGTGCGCGTCCGGCGAATGAATGGGGCGTGTGGGACGGATGTGTGGGGCGGCCGGCCGTGGCACCTGTGTGGTACCTGGGCCGGCCGGCACGTTCCCACGGTCGGCGGCGGTGGCGGAATGTACCGGGGACCACGGGTCCAGCCGTCCGCTCCTCCCCGCACCGCCCGGGGGCACAAACCGCCCCAAATCGGGCTGAGGGGGAGACTGTCGCGCCGGACACGCTGAGCGGGCGGGGCGTGCCGCCTCCCCTTCAAAGAAACTCATCTGTCTGTTGGGATTGGGGCCACGGGTGAGGGGACGAAGAAGGATGAGAACGGAGCTCTGGAGGGAGGTGGACAGTGGGATTGAGCCAGAAATAGGGCACTTAAACACAGGGACCAGAAACGACGCGCAGTGGGTGTTAATACGCGCTGATGCGGAGCGCTAGCTTCACATTTAGATCCAGATCCAGACTGTCATTTTCTCATAAGAAATGCCAGTACGGACGAAGTTCTATTTTCAAATATTGGACCACTGTGACACCGACTTTGTTTTGCTGCCATCAACTTTTGACAGATGCGAAGGCTTTGTGGCGGTAAGATGTTTTTTCTCTCACCTTAACCAAGCAAAACAGCCAACCGATAAGACATTTTGTTTTGCCCAACGGCACCGACTTGTATGGAAAAGCTCCACTTACGAATGTCAGGTAATATAAACTGACGTGCAACAAGAGCGACGAAAGAGATTGCAAAAGGAGGCCCTTAATATTTGCAAAATGTTAAGGGAAGATAAGGAAGATAGTCCCACCTGTGGTGATACCCAATCAACCCAGGTACAGGCGCGCAACCAGGATTTTTGTAAGGGGGCACGACCTCAAGGGGGTCCTGTTGGACTACGAGGGAGCCCCACCACTGCGGACTCAACAAGGACCCCCGTACAATGTACATACATATTATGCAATATTGAGAGGTAGTCGACAGCGCACTAGAAAGAAAGCCAGGAAGGAGGGTGATGTGCCTTTATCGGAACTTGATCGAAGGAGGCAGCGATTGTGCAAACATGCCTTACGATAAGCAGTGAGTGACATTGATCATCTCATGCTGCGCAGAAATTGAAAACCTAGCCACGGGGAGTACGGATAGCCGATACGGAAGAACATCACGCTATAACTTCCCAACACAAATAATCCATACTCAAAGGCAGAGGGAGATTATTCCGATTATTACCAGCGTTCGAATGTTATAACGATGATCCTGGGTCACCAGTCTTGAAACGGCTGATTAAACCGCATATCTCAAATCGAATGGTGTCTTTTGAACGAAAATCGGACCAGCCGTTTCCTGAGTTTCATTTTTCTTTTAACCCGCGCGCCGACTGGGCCTTCTGCATTTCCTTCGCCCGAAACTGGGGTGGGGGGTGGGGTGGGGCTTTGAACACCCCCTCTACTCGGCTTCCCATGGCACGTAGACCACAAACAAAAGAACCATTGTTCGAACCGTTTTATCAAAAATCATTTTTCGAAACTATTTCAGGACTTTGTTTTCGCTCACGTCAAAACTCAGGTCCACTAGAGGTCCATCGAAAGGTCAAATTTTTCAAGTTTTATACATCGCTCCAAGAAAACCCCCAAATATCTCGGAAACTATGCTCTCTAGAAACAAACGTTCAAAAAAAACATATCGCTAGCCATTTAAATTTTGCCATCGCCATAAATGCGCCCCAAAATTGGCCTCAGGTCAATAGTTTAGGCTCTAGAGTCATTAAAGTCAAAAAAAGCTGATTTTGCCAAAAATATTTTCGTAAATAACTTCTTACCTAAAACAAATATAACGCTCATTACTGTTTACCACCATCGTGTTTGTCTCGTCAAGGCGCTTTGAAATATGTCAAATTTATCATGTTAGAGTCAACTTAAAAAAAAATGACCTCAGGTTCAAGGTCAAAAGTGGTGACCCAAGTAGGTCATAGTTGCATATCAGTAGATGTTCTTGACGAGACCAAACACACTGCGTGAAAGTTTGCAGTTCTCTATCTTTATTTATGGCCAGAGTTAATTGACGAAAGGTGTTTGGTGACCTCGGATGACCTCAGATGACCCCGTTATGTTCCCTGAGCAAAAACCTGGCCACTGGATCATTTACATAATATCATATGATAACATCATCCAGAAGGAAATGGACTGATATCGTCGACAAAGAAAGCATTTGAATTATTTTTTCCCATTGACTTATAATGGGGAGATCGCAAAATTGACCCGACCTAAGGTCACCGATACAAAAATCCAAAATATACATTTTGTAGATACTAATGACTTAATGCTAATCCTGAAAAGTTTAATATCGATCCCTTAAAAAATTGTAAGCTATTGGCACGACCGCAAACGTTTTTGTAGTTAGGGTCACTTGACCTGACTTGGTGACCTGACCTGACCTGACACGAAACTAGAATTTTTCGGCAAAATGGTCCGGAAAGAATCAGTGAATAGTATTGGCCAAATTTGGCGGCGCTAACGCGGCCGCCGCCTCGTTTTTTCGTTATCTTTGACATAAAACATGAGGGGGGTGTTTCAAACACCACCCAGTGGGGCACAAGGTCATTACGATCATCCAGGGTCACCGGTTTTGAAACAGCTGCACTGAAAACAAAAGTTGGTTAACTCCTAGAAAACGTTCTCAAATGGTGCCAAGTTACTTGCTCACATTCTCACACAAAATATTTGTACTCTTTAAATACCAGTTTCTGGCTGTCCTCACGGTACGACAGAATGCAATCTTCGGATATCTCATCAAGGGGATTTTCACAAGTGACCACTTACCGTCCCGAGAGTTCAGTAGCTGGTATATGAGACGGGACAGGTCCCCCCTTAGAGCCTAGAGGGCCTTAGAGGGCCTTAGAGGGACCCCGCATTCTTTCATAATAAGGGAAATACGGGCCACTGTGTCAACCTTGTGCGCGTCTTTGGCACATCTATTGTCTTATTTATATATTTATATTTGTATCCTTAGAACTTCGACCCGTTATACATTTTCGTGCTAACTTTACTTTCTATATTTTTGCAGTGGGCCCCTTCGGATGAAAATAAGAAATGGAAACTTTCACCTTTGATTGGTAAAAAAGCTTATCTGATTTGTTGTTTTTTATTTACAAAATACAACCTGAAAACAGGGGCGCCGGAACTGTCCGAAAGTTGGGGGGGGGGGGGCGGTGGCATTCTGAAGTCGATTCTTTCCATGCAACGTCATAGGCGTAATGTTAAAATCTGACAATGTTGGGGGGCGGCTGCCCCCTCTGCCCCCGGTTCCTGCGTCCTTGCCTGAAAAGGCTCATACGGGTCGCCTCAGAAGGGCCATTTCGTAAGGAGGCATGGGCCCGTGCACCTCCCCCTTGGTTGCGCCTCTGCCCAGGTATAGACAGAGCCGGTCACCAGGTTTAGTCAGAGCCGGTCACCAGGTTTAGTCAGAGCCGATCGCCTCCGACACAATTAGTTAAGCCAGTTCCATTTTTAGCCTTGCAATCCTTTATAACGCATCTTTGACAATGTTTGAAACGGATTTAGAACGTCATCCTCAATATCTGAGCTATCACATCTTTACCTCAACCCACTCGAAGTTCACGAGTTAAATCGATTAACTTGGGTGATACGATCAAGCATAAGTAGGTTCGACTGGACAGTGCACATGCGTGAGGGCATTCGCGTGCGTGCCCCCGGCCGGAAAAGACGGTCGACTGGCGAAAACTCCTCATATGTAGCCGGTTTCCTCTTCGTCACACGGGCTGCAATTCAGGCTGAAAAATGCCGTTGTCCCAGGCGCGGTACTGGCACGTTCTCACGTTGTCCGGCTGAAGGTGACCGGGAAAATAGAGCTATAATGCTCAGCAGACTCCTTTTTGTAGTCGAACACACGCTTACTGCGGTTGCAACGCGTGGGTTCGCGGCTGGAGCGGGCTAGAAGTGCCATTGTTGCTGTAGAGGGTTCCCAACCAAGATCCGTGTTCTTGATCTTAGTATATTGTAATTTACCACGATTTTGCATGGAGAAAAACATTCCCGATTTCGATTCGCGTCATGGACATTGTGGTAGGTTGTTTGTATCTTGTTATAGGTATACCACGCCAAAGGAAAAATACACGCGGTGTGTATCAAGTGTCACAATAATCCGAATATTCACCGGCGCAACGCGATCGTCACTAGTTAAAAGCACCGGCGATTCAACCGTCCTTGTTCCATTGATTTTTATTTTACCGGCACCAACGACGTGAGTCGCCAGTGTCAGCGATGGGTGTACCTATACGCTTTGATAAAACACCGCCAGAGACAAACCGGCCAGCTGAACCAAAATCACGCAGTTGTGATCTTAAGACCGCCGACCGACGCTAACAACACGCACGTCAAATGGCCACACTATCACCATAAACCGTCAGATAATTACTCAACGGGACACCTGTAATAATTAGCATAATGGCCGGTCTGCCGACTGCTATTACCCATCATCCCGCCACCGGGGGCCCGGAACCCATCCCCCACCGGGGCCCGGAAACTGCAGGTGTCCGCTCCCTCCCCCCCTCCACCCTACCTGGGTCGGGGGTCGGGAGGAAGACGCAGCATGTGACCGGCCGGGTCAGAGCGGGGCTCACCAGGGGCATGCCAGGGTCAGCAAGGACTCGGCCAGGTCAAACTGGGTCAGAGTGGGTCAGAGCGGGTCAAACCGGACGTGGGTCGCGCGGGCCGAGTGCAGCGCGATCGTGGGACGCGCTCTCTTTGTCCACGATCAGCCGCGGCCAAAAGAAGGCCGAAAAATGGCCGAACAATGCTGAGAGAGCGGCGACTGGCGCGGCGGAGGATTACCACGGCCGTATGTCACGTTCACGGCGTTCAAAAATCCGCTTCCGTCCCGGGCGCGGGCGGTCCTTCCTCGACGGAAAGTTGGGCCGCGCGCCGGGCGCAGATTTACGAGATGGCGAGCGTGAGACAATCGTGGCGCGATCAGACCGCAGATCTCGGCGATCTCGGCGCGGCGTCGTCGTCATTCCGGCCGCCATTTTGGGCCGGCCGCCGATGTCTCATGGGTGGTCCGAGCGGACGCGGGGAGGGGAGACAGGGCAGGGATCATGACTGAGGACCGTCACTGTCGATCGCCCGGGGGCAGGTCGGGGTCAGCTTCGCCAGGCAGCGTCGCTGGGAACCCCCAGCAGCGGCGCGCCAACGTCCAATTAATCACGGCGATGACCCCTCATTAGGGCGGCGTAACCCGGCCGCCCTGAGAACGGCGCCCGTGCGCTGCCAGTCGGCTGCCAGGCTGCCCCCGCGCCGGCGTCACTTGACCCCGGCCGTTTCATCTGGCGCCGCCCGCCGACAGGTGGCCGCTGAGTGTGGGAATGTGGCAGTTCTCACGGCCAGCCCATCTCCCAGGATTCCAGCGCCGCCGGCCGTTCACGCGAGCCTGCCAGCCAGGCAGCGTGGGAAAACGCCGCCTACACCAGCGCGGTGCACCCGAGCAGCGCCGATACGCCCAAAACTGGACGGGGCACCGTCTTGGGTGGCGTTTTTTCGCTTTTTGGCACCGCTTTCCTGCCCGGGTTGGTGTTTGGCGCGGGAGATCGCCGGCCGAGGTCGACCAATCAGCGCCTTGCTCGGGTGCACCGTGCCGTCGCTCCGGGCGCACGCTGTCGGGGGCGGAGCCAACTCCGTGGCTGCTACCAAATTCACCTGTAGACTGCCGCCGCCACGTTAACTCGCGAAATAGATCAAACGATCAAAACAAAGAGTGCGGTTGGGGCGCGAGGTCCGTGCTGCTCCGTTGTTGGCCCAGTGGCATGTGGATAGCGTTGACGGCGTGACAGCAGTAGGCGCGAATAGCACCGAGAGAGCAGCAGCAGCAGCAGTATGGATATGGACCCGCTGAGCCCGGACTCTTCCAAATGCAGCCCCGGCAGCTACGTGCCTCCGTCTCGCACGCACGAGTACAAAAAGGTGAGAGAGGGCGGGTGACATGAGGCTTGTTTGCATGCTTGCTTGATTTGTATATGACTGGCTGCCTTCCTCAGATGCCCTCGGATTCTATTGGGAAATTGCTGTGGTGGTGTTGTCAAGTTTTCGTTTTCTTCTGGTGTAGTGCTAAATTTCAGTTGCTAAATTTCAGCTGTTATGTGGGTCAGCAAATCTATAACTCGCTTAGTTCGGATACATCGCTTACCCCAGAGGGAAGTTTAAGTTTGTGTCATGGCTCAATGTTCCTCAGGGATGTATCCCCTGTGGAAAGTTTCTTTGCATATTTGGGCTGGTCTCGGATAGCTTTTTGCCATCATTTGTATGTGTTTATTACAAAGCAAACTTCAATTTTATAGCTCCAGATTCGGAAGTTGGGAGCCATGGTCCCCGGCTCTCCCTGTTTCTACCACTGGCGGATCCAGTGGGTGGGGAATCAGGAGCGAATGCCCACCGCAAACCGCCTACAATCGGTGCAAATTTACACATTTCCTGATTTAGGACGTCTATACAACTTTTACTAGTGATAGTTTATTTTAAACGTCTAGCAATGCATAAGGGAGCGAAATTGTATGAGTTTTTGGAACTTTGTGAAACTTTTTGGGGTGATGCCCCCATGGCGCCACAAACTGCCGTTCTAGATCCGCCAGTGGTTCCTACGCCCATGTTATGGCTTCTATCGCCTTCGTCGGCTGAATTTGAACTGCTCGTTGCTTTGCCCGCCCTTCTATGCCCCTCAGTATTCTCTAATCTCCTGCCTCGGTCATAACGTGGCCGTCTTATCCTGGTTGTGTGCGCATGAGGTTGCTATTTTCTCGTGCTGACGTGACGTGACATGACGTGACGTGCTTAGTGACGTTAAGGAAACGGCACGGCACCTACGGCTGGTGATTTGAGGCCACGGGGCTGTGGGACTGGGTGTTCTTGGCAGACGACCTTTTGATCCGTGCTTTTTTAGGCCTGGTGTCAAACCAGACGGCAGACTCATTGTTTCATCGTTTGTCCAAAAATGTCAGTTAGTTCTGTTTGAATCGATGTATGCTGCATAGAGTTGCAGAATACTGGTCCCGGGCAAGGCTATAGAACAAGACTATAGGTCCCGGTGTCCCATCGCTGGGACCAGAACTGGTCACGGCCGAGACTGAAGCTGTGACTGGCCAGCGCATTCCGTGGCCGTGACCACTGACCAGCCTGTGATAAAATATTTAGGATTTTCTGCACCTCTTAATTGCTGCATAATGACACATTTGAAATATTTCCGTGACAACCTGGGTTCAGGACTTGCAAGATAGAGCATTATATCTTACGCGACGTAGTAACTCCTTATACCTGACCTGAAAGGCCTGACAGGGTCTTGTCACAGAGCTTTGTCTTGTCTAGCGGAGCAGAACATGTCAAACTTGTTTGTTTCGGTCAATCAACACCTGCCAAAAGGTGTTTAGATGATCGCGTCTAATAGCATTGCGGGATAGACAAGTGCAAAACATGACCACGAGCCCTAAACACTTGTCGTAAGTATAAACTCTGACGATAAACTTCTCCGAATCGCCTACTGCTGTGTTCAGACGCGTTCGGCACTGCCCGCGGCCGCTGGTCCTGCGTGCCCCTGATGGTTAGACCGACCCGCTGGGCGTAAGGTGACCTGACCCCGGCAGTGACCTTTCCCCGCCTCGGGCTGTGACCGCTCCGCTGAACGTGGTAAGTGAGGTGGGTCAGGATCACTGAACATCGAGTCGGTACGGACTACGGAGAAGGCGGCGGCAGCAGCTGAGAAGGTGGCGGCAGCTGCAGAGAAGGCGGCAGCAGCGGCAGAGAAGGCGGCGGCAGCAGCAGAGAAGGCGGCAGCAGCGACAGAAAAGGCGGCAGCAGCAGCAGGGAAGGCGGCGGCAGTTGCAGAGAAGGCGGCAGAGAAGGCGGCGGCAGCAGCAGAGAAGGCGGCAGCAGCAGCAGGGAAGGCGGCGGCAGTTGCAGAGAAGGCGGCAGAGAAGGCGGCGACAGCAGCAGAGAAGGCGGCAGAGAAGGCGGCGGCAGCTGCAGAGAAGGCGGCGGCAGCAGAAGAGAAGGCGGCAGCAGCAGCAGAGAAGGCGGCGGCAGTTGCAGAGAAGGCGGTGGCAGTTGCAGAGAAGGCGGCAGCAGCAGAAGAGAAGGCAGCGGCAGTTGCAGAGAAGGCGGCAGAGAAGGCGGCAGCAGCAGCAGGGAATGCGGCGGCAGTTGCAGAGAAGGCGGTGGCAGTTGCAGAGAAGGCGGCAGCAGCAGCAGAGAAGGCAGCGGCAGAGAAGGCGGCGACAGCAGCAGAGAAGGCGGCAGCAGCAGCAGAGAAGGCGGCAGCAGCAGCAGCAGAGAAGGCGGCAGCGGCAGGAGAGATGGCGGCAGCAGCATGATGTGGTCGGTAGGACCCCTACAGAAATGAACTGCCGACTCGATCACACCCACCTTAGTATTACTGCTTGCTGTTCTTGACGATATGTTGCTTTTAGAAAGGCAAGTTTTGTTTAGCCAATAGCTTCTAACTAGCGCCTTATGACCCTGGCCCCTGGCAGATGCGTCGCCGGTGCCGGCGCCATGTGCTGTTTTCGTCTCGTCTCTATCAGCCATTCCTCGCTCCCGACAATTTCTCAGTGTCCTAGTGCGCCCTTTGTCACCGGCTTGTCACCTCCGCCGCCGGCCGGTGTCAGTCACGTGTTTTCTCGTGTCCGTCACGTGTTTTCTCAGCTGGTTCGGCTCAGGCCAGTGTCTCGCACACACGTGGCCGATTCCCCGACTCACACAACCCGCAAACGCCCAGACCGTGGGAACTCTTCGCAGCCAGTTAGTCACCGGCTTCTCAGCGCCGGCATTTTCCTGCACTTGTCCAACAGCTGGCGCTCAGCGGGGATCCGAACCCGATCCGAACCGATTCGAATTCGATCCGAGTGGGCCGGGAGGGGCGTGGGACGCCCGTGCGACGCGTTCTTCCCCTCTCCCGGGGTGGCGGCGGTTCGTCGTGGGATTAGACGGCACCAGTAAGACGGATCGGGTGTCCCGTCTTCCCGCCTGATCCGACAGCTCGCTCGTCGATCGGGCGACCCGAACTCGACACGTCTTCGCTGATCTTCCTCACTCCCCTGCGTGTTGCCGTGCACGCCGACACATTGACGCATCACTTGACACACTGACCACCAGGTGACACAGCACCGCATCGGATGACACGGTGTCTCGCACGGTCGCGTGTTCAGTGTTGGGCGGATGGCGCGGCCGTCCTCTGCAACACCCACCGCGAGCGCCTGGGAACCGACAGACAGTCCGATTGAAATGTGGTCACTGGTCACGCATGCACGTGCAGCAGGCTTGTCGTTGTCGAAGAGACGTGCAGCGCGGCGTGGGGGAGGGTGGATTAGCGTCAGACAGGTCTTATTCACCCTTCCCCGCCGTCTGCTGGCTGCTTCTCAGTTCTCTGTCCTCCAGAGTCCGGCTGACATCGCTGCCGGCCTCAGCGCGAAAAATTGCAGGCAAGCGGGGCTCTGCACTTGCGTATGCGGCGAAGAGACGGGGCCGTGAGAATCCCGTGCGCCGTGCACCATGCAGGTATTATCCTGGATTGGAAATTAGCAGATTGCATGGTAAGCGTGCACGAGCCTTAGTGTCTGCATTTTTACCATCGTGCTCAGTGAAGGGGGCAGGTTTCGGTGCGTTTCGAATGCATCGCCGCGTTTTCTAGAGCTCTGGCACGCCGGCTACGTTGATATGGGTTAATTCTGAGACCTGTCGGCTTCAGTGAAAGCGTTTGAGACAGTCGTGCGGGGCAAAAACGCGGTAGGCCGTCATAGTTGCCGACTGCTGAAATAGGGTTTTAACGAGATATGCGTTAAGAAATGGCCTGGTTCGCTCTGGAAAAATTGTGTATAGGTCACGTGTCTGGAATACGTTATCTACCCGAAGTCCGTGGTAACGACCTGATCAATGAAACGGTATGTCTTGGATTCTTGAAGTGGTATTTTTGTTAAATTAACAAAGGGATCAAATACGTGGGAGTTGCTCCCGGTCTCTTGTTTCTGAGAAAAAGCTATCCGCAGATGAGTAAGGGGACAATTAGTTTTTATAATCGATAAAGAAACCTGTGGGCGTCAGAGGAATACAACAGTTTCCGACATCCCAGTGACACAAAACATTTAATGTTGGTTGCAAACGCGCTGATCGAAATTTGTCGTTAACAACAAATTACACATGTTTTACATCAATCTTTCCGGATACAACGCTGTCATTACATGTTTCCCAGCCAACACTTGCGACAGACTTAGATGTTAGCTGCCACTATAATTAATCAAAATGTTCTGAGACTCGTAATCAGATCCGATGGCGAAAGTCAGCAGTGACTTGATCGTGATGTATTCGACTAGCCGTTGATTGGGCTGATAGTAACGCACGAGTGATTTCTTATCCTCCACAGAGATAAATCTATTGAATCGTGAGAAGTGCAATATACTTTCGCTCGTGGAAATGCTTCTGCTATCTGCGTTAATTTTATATAAAACGTTGCCTCTAGCAGAATACAGGCACGTATGTCACTTAGTCGAGCAACCACCAGAATAGGAACATTGTCGGTTATTTTTCCTACATAGCATCTGGGTCCTTAGGCTGTTGCCGAATTTACCGTGAACGGTCCAACAATGTGGTCCAAAGGTGTGCGGGACGAAAATAATGCTCCGACCGTTTCGTGTGGGCCGATATCAATCTTGGCTTATCGAGGTATTCACTGTTCCACCGATAAGAACAGAGCCGTTCCCCTGATAAGGAAATAATTTCGCTCAACCGCCGAGAGTGCACGAGAACATTTTATCAAATTAACGATTCCCGATATGTTTCTGCTTGATATCTGTTTGGTGCCATGTTGAGTCTTTGAATGCGTTCAATGCTTTCAATGCGGATAATGTGTAGTCCCTGATAATCGCTTTTGCCTTTGGAACCTTATCTTAGGTGGAATTTGTTGCTTATTTACACCAAGCGCGGATCCGGGAATTCGGTCAGGGGGGCGCCATACAAAAAGTTGCGCCCTCCGGGCGCGCCCTACCTGCGCGCCATAGGCGAGACCCGGCTCAGGGGGGGGGGGGGACACGCGTCCCCTGGATCTGCGCCTGTTGTATGTGCTTTATTTCCTTCGCTGCCGGTGGATAATGTCGAAATATTTAAGATTGGTATGCGTTAAACTAGATCAGTTTTCAATTAGTAAAAAGTTAATTTATTTTGGCACTAAATGACCACTTTTAAAATTTGCATATTGCTGCGATCTTTCTGAACATGCGCATTATTTCTTTCGGGATTCGATTTTGACGAAACCAACGGAGCCGCTTCGCAACAAATAGTAAACACCTTGTTAAATTCCGGGGAATTGAGGATAGTCGCAGACTCATCAGTCCATCAGTACACCAACGCTGCAGATCAGTCCCATAGCCATATCACCGCCATCAGTGCGTGACGTCCGGTCCCGTATGGCTCGCTGGCGCTGCCGTAAGGTCCCGTATGGTCCCGTATGGCTCGCTGACGCTGCCGTATGTATGTGTTGACGCGTCGCTGCGCCGTCTATCTGCCTCCTCAGACACCTGTATATACAGTGTGTGTACAGTGAGCCGGGCCCCGGAGTCGACTGCGGTGGGTCCACATCCGTCAGCCGGCGCCGCATCACGTCTCATGTGAGCGGAAACCCATCTGTTACGGTGTCGCAGACGTGTTCGATGGAGAGTTAAGATGGACACTGCCAGCAATGTATTATACTGTATTATGTCGTAGTGGTGGGACACTGCCAGCAATGTATTATACTGTATTATGTCGTAGTGTGGGGAACACTGCCAGCAATGTATTATACTGTATTATGTTCGTAAGGGTTGCTGGGGGACACTGCCAGCAAATTGTATTATACATGTATTATGTCGTAGGGAGACACTGCCAGCAAGTGTATTATGACGTATTATGTCGTAGTGCGTGGGACACTGCCAGCAATGTATTAACGTATTACTGTCGGTAGTGGGTGGGACACTGCCAGCAATGTATCTATACTGTATTATGTCGTAGTGGTGGGACACTGAGCAATGTATTATACTGTATTATGTCGTAGTGGTGGGACACTGAGCAATGTACTATTGGTTCCAAAATAAGCGTCCCGCTGGGTTGGCCGGCACAGCAGTTAGAGGGAATATACCGCCTTGGGAAAGGTTTGTGGATTGATGTAGATGAGTGCCCAGATAAGTGGCTCTCATCTTCACAATTTTTCATAATTTTTCCAAGGTGTTATACTCCCTTATACTGCTGTGCCGGCCAACCCAGCGGGACGCTCATTTTGGGACCAATAGTACCATGCTGTTTATGTCGTAGTGGAGCTGGTATGATTTGCCGTGCTGACAACTCTGAAATCCATACCGTTTTGTTGTATATAAATTTGTATTGAAATGTACTGAATCAATAAAAGACTGATCATTTTTGGGAATTTTAGAGATATAATGCATTGCAGGATAGCGTGTCTTAAAGCAACGTATTTCTCATGCATGACATATTGCCAGGAGCATGTTATGTTCTGGAACGCGAACGTAACTTTTGTGAAGCCACTGGCTACTGCCGTCCACTCTGCCCCTGAACTGTCGGTGTGTGTGTGGGCCCGAGGTCATTCTCACGGTGGCGCGGGCCAGACCCGTAATGGGATCCATGTTTATCTTGGTACCCAGCCGCGACCGTTTGGCCGCAAAAAACGACGTGATTATAGCTTCTGGAGAAGTACGGGTGTAATCTAAAACGCGTCAGCGGCGGAATCGGCCGGCCGCGGCGGGAGGCTGATGCAGTAATCAAAATGAACCGTACCTGGCGTGCGGCAGGTCCGTTCGCTCGTCCGGAGCACGGCAGCGAAAACAGTGCTTAGTGCAATCGGCAGGGTTTGATGACGCGTTGCTCGTGAGTTGACGAGGCGGAACGTCTAACACAAGCTGGTGGTGGTATCAACAGAAATGCGCGTTGTGTTGCAGAAAATCAGGGGTAAACAATTTGATTAATAGTGTTGTAGTCGACACTAGCGAATAGTTAGGTACCTAATGGCAAAAAAGGCAGGAATCAGAGTAGAGAGAGCAAGTTATTTTAAATTGTCTTTTGGTCATATTGATTAAAAACAGGAGTGATTTGCCCACACATTGATGACCAGGGCATGGTGCTAAATGGGCAGTGATACCTACTATGAACAAATATAAATGTAATAGCAATTGCAATCCTCTCAGCTTAAATATAAAATTTCCCTGTCTAATTGTAAAATGCGTTTCCATGTCCTTATGGTTGTTGCGGTTTTCAGGTTTTAAACCTCTCTGAAATAACTCAGCAACACATCAAATCGCAGATCGCCTCTGTTCTGATGCGCCGCTGAGATCCTCCTTGTACCGCTGATATTATACAGGTGCGTCGGACATCCTCACATGGCGCACAAGCATATCATGCGTCCCTGACCCCTACTTCACCAACACAGCCAGCTGACCGCCGCACTTTGAGCCGTCAGTTCCAACTAACCAGGCGAGCCGCGCATCCGGCGGCGGCCCGACTGACGACCATTCGTCAGCCGTCGCCTGGTTGAAGTGTTTGTTTTCAGCCGGCGGCATGTTATCTGCCTTGACCTCGCACTATGGCGGCCTCGCCCCGGCACGTTTGCTTATTTCACGGCTGTCGATTCTGCACGCTGCTCTGGCCTGCGCGGGGAGGGGGGTGACCCGTTGCAGCAGAGGTCACGGCGGGGACGCGACATAACGGGGACTGATTTATAATTGGTGATCGTCGCACCGCATCGATCTTATCCATTGGTCATTCGCCGGCCGCAGACATTGGCCTCCGCTGCAACGAGGGAGCGAGGCTTGTCGTGACAGTGTCTTCTTCTTTGAATCTTGCATTCTTTGCATCTTCTCGGAATATCTGCATGGGTCGGTTTTTGGTTCACATGGTACTTGCATGAACTCAGGCTTCTGGCAGTGTCATGGTGCGGCTGAATGGCGTGAAATAGGTTACTCGTGGCTTGCATGGTATGCTCTCTCGGTGTGTTTGCCAATCCTGGGATTCATGAAGAATTCTACCGCAACAGGTGTGACTGAATTTGGAGATGTCGATGATCTTGCGGCAAACTCTGCGGTTGTATGACCTCAAGCGGTCGGTCGTTAAGTCTTCCGTATGGTTTGATCGTGCATTTGTGGATTCTCATCTGTGCAATGCTAGCTGTTGTTTTTTTCTTCCATTTGATCCCCCGCTTTTGCTTGTGTGTGTGTTTTCCAAGAGAAAAACAACATGCAAAAGAAATTCAATGATCGCCAATGAAATTTGACACAGTATTTCCCCTACCTAGTATAACTATCAGGCTAGAGATGCATGCCCATGTTTTATTGATGTACTTCACACCTTATAAACGATGTTTATGGCTTTTAAAAGATGCACGTCATTTATGTTAAAAACAAGAACATACAATCAGGAACACGTACAATACATCACAGTTCAGACATATTTCGCCTCTGTCCGTCCAATATCGTGCGCTTTAGGTTGCTCCTGAACGCTGGTGCGCTTGTGTCTATCCCTAGTTTGTCAGGTGCGCACTCCTCTGCTACACAGCCGTCTTTTTCCCCGTCTCTGATGCGCATATCGCAGGCATGGTGAACAGGTCAGTTGGTCTGGTGGCAATGCGTAATGCGTATGCTGCTCGTTTGCCCGCGGCAAAATGGTGTCGCTGATATACACTCGGGTTGTCCGGTTACAATGGCCTTTTGCACAGAGCTCCCACTTCACAGTGTGGTAATCTACCAACTGCTTTGCAGTAAGCCAGCCGGGTTGTTGGATGGCGTCTGTATGTGATCGTACCGCCGTCGCGACGGCGCGACATGCCGGCGCGGTGGTCTGTCACAACTCTCGCACAGAAGTTGATTATCTTCTGGATGCAGCTGAAGTGTGCCACACGAGCCATGTGATCAGCATCATCGTCACCATCATCACCATCTGACCTCCTTATGTCTGTCTACAGCTGATGAAGCCGCTGATGGAGCGCAAGCGGCGGGCTCGGATGAATCTCTGTATCGAGGAGATCCGCGACCTGATCTCGGGCCAGCTGAGCGGACCAGGTCCTCGCGCGCCCCGCGATGACGACCTGGTGTCTCGCATGGACAAGGCGGAAGTGCTGGAACTGGCCGTGAAACATATCCACAAACAGCTGATGTAAGTCGGAAACCGCGGCCGTGAATTCGTGAATGAAGGGCGTTGTGGTCGGAGGGGTCAGTTCCCACGATTCGCGCGTGTTAGATGGTGTTTGTACGAGTTTTATCGGTGTTAGGAACAAAGCACATTAATTCGTTGATAAAGTGTTATCGGTATGAGTGACGAAATGTGGGTGCACTGCTGCCGGTCTAGCAATGAAGTTTGTTGCATGCTTGGCTGGGTTCTGCAGCGAAATTCTACATGTGGTGGACAATTGGTTCCCACGCTCAGCAAACAGTGTAAGTGAAGGAACATACTTCTTGACACTTTCTGGATCTATGAGAGTTTAATCAGTGTTAAACTAATCTACTATTTTTGGCCAAGACTACCAGTTTATAGTGACGAAACATACATTATTGTCTGGCTTCGACACACCTTCTGCGCACAACGAGACAATAGTATTGTTTAAAAGGCTCCTTCCATGCTGTCTGATATGATGTGCTAAGCACATGCATGATATGTTGAGATATGACTGGTTCAATACTGCACTTATTAAGCGTAGCTTTGAGCTCATATGATGCATTCTGGGCTTCCGGCTGTTATATGTACTTTGAGCTCATATGCTTATCTTTGTGGAATTAGAAACTAACAGTTACGTCAACTGTGGTTTATCATTCAGATGTGCGATTTTTACTCAAATACTAAATGTGATAGCGAAACATGAATATTGATGTCTCGAGACAGCACTTCCCGACCACTGACTCAGTCTTCTTGAGTCTTTTTTAGACTTCAATATTTCACCAGTAACGGATCACTAAAATGGTGTGAAAATGATTATGAACGCTGGAGTTTCAATATGAATCACAAGGAAACAAGTGTTGGCCCGTGTTCTCACGTATCGTGACGTGTTTTGGCGCTATCATACGCGTTTTGCGAGCCACATGAGCCCTGCGACGTGCCTACGCAGCCGTCACTGCCCCCAGTGACGCCGTGTCACAGAAGTCACTGCCCCCGGTGACGCCGTGTCACAGCCGTCACTGCTCTCGGTGACGCCGGGTCGCCGTGTCGTCACCCCGGCAGTAACCGTCAGCCGTGCGCCATCAGCGCCGTCAGCGCGCGCTGGCGGCCGCTGACGGCTCGGTGTGAGAACATTCGTGGCATTCCGCGGCCGGAGCGGCGCCCGTTCCCATGGCGGGGCCCACCACTGCCGGACGGACGGACGGAGCCGAGCGGAGCCTGGCTTATGTGTGCTGGCATAATGTGCGAGCCGGGAGTCAAATGACCCCGGCTGCGGCCCGCACCCCGCCTGTACGGAGTGTTCATGGAGCTGGATCAGTAAACTTTAGCCAACGTGGGACGAGCATCTATCTGCAGACGATCCCCATGGTTTTGTCTATACAAGACAGTCTGGGGGTCCTGGAGGGGGAGGGGAGACCCCCCTCCCAGGGCCACAGCGCAGCGAGCGGAGCGTTCTAAACGTGGGTCCCTCTGACCATAATTGCTGTAAAGGTTAGGTCAGGTTCGATTATTGTTTTACAATTGCTTCCTGCCACGCCCTGGTCCATTGGGATCGTCTGCAGATTGATGCTCGTGCGTGGGCCGCCGGATTAGCGCACACTGGATCAGGGCACTCCGGACAGTATGACGGTGCCTAGAGCTGGATCAGGGCACTATTGACAGCGCTGGCTGCCGAATCCAGGGTGTCCCGTTACATCAGGGGCTCCCCGCCTGCCGGTATCAGGGCAGGGAGGGCCGGCAGTATGGCACTTTTTGAAGTCCATTTGGTTTGGTACTGGCCGGTACTGTGTGTGGTACTAATACTTGGATATTACAGGGACACGGCAAACATTGCATATTGTATGGCAGCGAAACCTATCGCTTAGCCACGTCGCTGCCTGTCGCTGTTGCAGAGTTGGCGATGGTGGTCTCAAATTCGCCAGTGGCCGTGAAACCGTGCCGGAACACTCATGCCACCTCTTGTCTTACAAGTTCTGGTTACTGGCGATCGTTTACATCATGATCCATATAACCAACACCGTTTAAGCCAGAGTTGGCGACACTCCTCTATAAATAACTAAGACAAAACAAAAAACATAGTTAAGTTCGCTCGCAGATGTGAAACAATGAAAGCCGATCGGAAGTTAGGCAGAGGGACGGCATGGTTGAGCACCACCGCTTTCAGCGAATGTCACTGCCGGCGGCGGGCCAGGTCAGCCGGATGCTGTGCCAGGGTGACATGCACCCTGCCCTGTGCACCGCGTGCACCGCGTGCACCGTGTAGTGCAGGCGCGATGGGACGTGCCGGTGCCAGGGGTGGCCGTCAAAGCGTGGCGACCGACGTAGATGTGAAACAACGCGGCCATTCCTCTGGGATGGGATCATACATGGGTGGTGTAGGCTCATTGTTGTCAGTTTATTAATGAATAAAACCTATATTCGGTGAATTGGGATGATATTGGGTTGATGATATTGAGATATGAGTTGTAATTATTCCTCCAACACCGTGCACAGTTAACAGAATAAAGTAAGCATCAATAAGCTTATTGTTACAGATCGGCTTGTCACAGATCGCTCTGGACAGGTGTAGTGACAATCAAAATAGATGCCACAGACATAAATTGACAGTTTAGATAAATGAGTGTGTAATGCAGCCATTAGGTGCCAGATAAAGCGCCCGACATTTTATGGTTAACCAATATCTTCCGGCCGCTTCTAGACGAGGCGATGCAAATAGCCGAACAGCTCAATGGTTGAATATCGTTTCTTAAAGAATCGCCGACAAATCTCGTCGTTCTGCACTTTCGGGGGCCAAGTTCCATAACACCCACTAGTTGGTGGTGGCTGTTACGCCCGTTTGCCTCTGTTCGGCCTGGGAGCCGGATCAGTTGGCTGTTACGCCCGTTTGCCCTCTGTTCGGCCTGGCGAGTCGGGATCAGTTGGCTGTTACCGCCCGTTTGCCTCTTGTTCACCCTGGGAGTCGGAATCAGGTGGCTGTTACGCCCGTTTGCCTCTGTTTTCACCCTGGGGAGTCGGAATTCAGTTTGGCTGTACGCCCGTTTGGCCTTCGTTCGGCCCTGGGAGTCGATCAGTTGGCTGTTGACCGCCCGTTTGCCTCTGTTCGGCCTGGGTAGCCGGATCAGTTGCTGTTACGCACGTTTGCCTCTGTTCGGCCTGGGAAGGCCGGATCAGTTTGGCTGTTAGCACGTTTGCCTCTTGTTCGGCCTGGAGTCGGCATCAGTTGGCTGTTACGCCCGTTTGCCCTCTGTTCGCCTGGGAAGTCGGATCAGTTGGCTGTTTACGCCCGTTGCCTCTGTTCGGCCTGGGAGCCGGATCAGTTGGCTGTTACGCCCGTTTGCCTCTGTTCGGCCTGGGAGCCGGACGGCAGCGCTGCCTATCCTAATTGGCCGGAGATACGTGCATCACGACTCGAGATTGCCGCTAATGAGATTAGCGCAAAAACCCACGTCCGCTTGGTTTTATAGCTGGTCTCGGTCGTCTCAGTGGCACGCCGACAGGGTGCGTTATAATCCCGCTGTATAGTGTCGAGGGGGGCGTTATAATCCACTTGTATAGAGTCGAGGGGGGCGTTATAATCCACCTGTATTGAGTCAGGGGGCCGTAGGGGGCGTTATTTACCTGTTAGGAGACGGAGAAGAGACAGCAAGAGACGCTTTACTCTCCATGAATGTAGATAGAGAGTCGGGAGAGAGGGTTGGAGGCGTGGCCACTTCTCTCGTCACCTTCCTCGATTTCGATGTACAATCGCTTACTTGATGTAAACTATCCCTGGAACACCGAGCGCTAAAAATATGACTCGGTACCGTTCTATGTTGGACAATTTCGAGGGAGCGCTACAGTGCTACACACGCCATGATGAGCGGTGCAGCTCTAGATCAGGGTCAAGTATTGTCCACCGTCCGGGGCCGTGTGTGCCGCAATTGAATCGCAGGCTGCCGATGAAAGAATAGTGTACCGCCGGTGACACTGATTACCGCTGATATGGCCGCTCCCAAGCATCCAGCTATGTGCGGACTGCGGTTTCTATACACAACTGGAATGAAAGTTATTTACTCGCGTTCATTCTGTAGCAACGACGGAAAAATGCCGGACGCCGTCAGGGGACGCATGGGAAGAGCCCCGGGTGCTTGACAGGCGCCATGCTACGCCTGCAAAACGTGCGCATGTGTCCTTTATGCCAACATGACAGCCGAGCTCACGTGCATGCGGGTCGTGCAGCGCCAGACGCTTCTGTTTGGTGGAATGGCGGCATTTGACGGCGCGGCTGCAGACCCGTTCTGTGCCACGGGTGTGTACCGCCGCTTGTGGTGTGCTGGCTTAGATGTGTCGCTATTTTAGTGAATCCCTGACTCGTCGTCCTGGAGCATCTTTCGACCACCCATATTTTCGCTCTCCTTGCCTTTACATAAATCTTCAGCCCCCTCGAGGTGTGTCATAAATACTGCACTCCGCCCCTTGGGCGTGTTGCAGCGGCCAAATTCGGGTTCGGATCGTCTGCATCTCGGGCCATGCCCCGCGGATTCCGCCGGCATTTCATTACCCCGATTAGAGCCTGCACTTTTATGCCGTAAATGCACATTATCATTCAGCCCGTAAAGCCGGCTACTGCAGTCGACCTCCTGGGGCGAAACCGCCGGCCTTAACCACGTGATAATGATCCCTATGTCTTGCACCGAGGCTCTCGTGCCGCATAGCTTCCTCGTGAGAACGTTCGTGTGCATCGTTTGAATGCTTAACGTTCGTGTGCATGGTTTGAATGCTTAACGTTCAACGTCTGAATTATGTGGCGTGCTATGGTGGCTTTCAAAGCTTCTGGGTTACGCGTGATCCCTGCGTTTATGGTCGTTGTGTCTTGGGTGCTTTATCAGATTCACATGTATGTAGATGTAGGCACTTGACTCTATTAAGTCGTTTTTATGAAGAAAACGATAACTTCGTTCTAACCATATCTCCGAATGAACAATGAACGAACATGCATGAATAACAACTCTGTTTGACACCGCTTGCCGTTGCATTTGTTGTCTAGTGGTGACACTCGAGAGCGGTTTAAACTTCAAGCAGTGGTGTAACTTTATGAAATGGTTGGGGGGGGGCTAATGTTAATTTTATAGATTTTAACTCCATTCTTACCATGCAACGCCATAGGCCTAATGTTAAAATTTGAAATCATTGGGGGAGGGGGGGGGGGCTCGGGCCCTCCCAAAGAGATATAAAGTTCCGCCCCTGACTTCAAGCCACAACTATGTAATATTCGATCAAGAGTTGATGACCATCGTCTGCCCCTGACTGCGCTGGTGACCACGACCAACTCTAATCTGGGAATGTATCGTTGACAACTGACCAAAAGATCGCAATAGATCAGAGCCTATCTGACGCCTAGGTTGATTTATGGTTCGTTTGATCTCCACCGCATCGAGTTTCCCGCGGCGCTAACTTCTGGGATTTCTGCTAAGAAATGCCTAAAAATACGGTCTTGGGAAGTTGGCACGCACCACTAAATCAGTGGCTTTCAGCAGCAAGGTTATGGTTATTGGTTGTTGGAAATTATATTGTTCAAAATAAAATGTGTTTTGTGCAATGTGCAAAATAAGTCGGGACAATTCCTCTATCACGTAGTAGACATCTATAATATTGTAAAACAAAGCTGAACATATCATCCATGTTTTTTGGTCTTCTCTGCGATAGTATGTTGTCTGGTCTGCTGCAGTGAAGTAAAGGCTAAGAGGTATATGGGGGTGTGCATTGTGTGCCATCAAAGGAGTCAGCCTTACCTTTTCATTTAGCTGCTCAATCACCACAACCCTGCCCGACGACTGGCGGATCCAGGGGGAGGGGGCATTGAGGGCGAATTCCCCCACAGGAACAAGGGGGCATTCAATACATTATACAAGTGTGCCCTCCCTGCGTGTTCCTGCATTGGCTATACAAAGTGATAATTAGGAAAAACCCTCGCCCCCTGTCAACAAATGTTTCGCAATGAGCCACCCCCTCCCCCTTCAACCCCGGTCAACAACTTTTTTACTGATGAAACTGAGCGAAAATGTTGCCCCAACCTCGAAGCCTTGATCCGCCAGTAATCATAATGAAGGCTATTGATCAACGAATTGTTCAAGCACAAGCAAGCTGTGTAGCTTGAAACAAGCCAAATATTAGTCAGATTTAAACAATATGCAATACAGCAGTATCTTTGAGGTTGAATCCCGTATTCGTTTCTGGTATCTGGGCACGTGTCTGATTGCTCGGTACATCACCGTGTCGAGGTCTCCCGACTCCAGTCGACTTCTCAGTCCTCCCTCTGATGACGACTGACCCGCTCCGCCTAGTTCAGCTACAGCCGCCGGCGCTTTACGGGGCAAGTCGGCAGTCACTCACGATAAATGTCTGCCACTGCACCGACAACACTGATGAATGTCACCACCATCTCACCAGTCACATCCCGAATCGCAAATCACCACTCATTATTGCACAACACCATTGTCAACTCACACAACACTTCACACACTTGACACTTCACAATAGCCCCGCACCGCTGTGTCATGCGTCGCGCGTAGCGCAGGTAACTATCATGGCCGCCCCCTCTGCAGTTCGTTTACTGAGCGCTGATTGGTCCAGATTATGACCAGATCTTCGCGCCGCGGGCGGCAGCTTCTGTCAACATGGTGGTGTGGAGGGGGGGGGGGACTCGTGCGTCTTAAAGTCCACTAGCAACAAGGGTTTTATATATTTTTGAAATGTGAATGGAATAACGTTTTGAGTAACGAAATATCACGGGTCGTATGCGTGACAAATTGAATAAAAAACGAAACGATTTATGTCTACAATGGTGTTAACTGCTCATAATGAAAACTCAGTTCTACTTTAAAAAAAAAACGATTTGATGCAGTGGCGACAATAATCATATTGACTTGAGCTGGTACTCCACAAGCCAGCAATCACAACAATGCACAAGCTTCCGGATATAGATGCCCTAGCCTAAACACGGCCAAACATAAAAAGTATCAGAAAGAGGGAAATACAGATAAATATTCAATACCTACATGAATTAGCAAATTATAATTAAATAAATAACATATCATTATATAAACAAAACATAAATAAATATAAAATAATGCATTGTTATAACAAATTGTATTATGCAGTACCTACCTACCTACAGAACGCATTAAATACATTTCATTGGAAATACGAAGGTGCTCTCACCGTCAAGAGTTACCTCCTTTTGGCGACCAGAATGACTCTTACCCCAACTGAAATTAAATGTGCATTGCGCATTTCACAAAATAGGTCCCACACAAACTGCCTCCGTCGCGCTTCGTATTACACAAGGCCTGACATCTACATGGATCGGATTTCATTAAATTTTCGATTATGTTGTACCAGTGGGGCTCGTTTGGGGATGTGGAACAAAAATGGATACGGTGGCGGCTAGCGCTCATGTGCGATGTGCACCATCACCAAAAGGATCGGCTAAAAATTGACAGCTGATCACTCGCCATTACCCCACCTGTTGCGTGGCTGCACCTGTTTGCACCTGTTACCCACCTGTTACGTGGCTTGGCTCCATTAGTCAATCGTTAATTAATGAAGTTACTCTAGAACAACTGCACCAAATTATTATTTCCTTCGTAAGTGCTTTTTGAAACGGACAGTTTAGTGCTCAGTCTCATGTATACAGAGGCAATGTTTCTCTGATTCAACATTTGCGATTATATAGGTTTTAGCGACGATTATCTCAATCGGTTTCACTGCACTCAGTTTCAGTGGACAATGAGCGTCACGCGTCATTCATTTTCCTTGGGCTACGCATGACCGAAGTGGTCGAGGCGGGCGGGGCGCCTTAGAACCCGTATCACCATCATCGTTATCCTCAACTCTTACTACAGCTCCAACCACTGAGGGTCTCACTTCTCAACGAACTAACTTGTTCAGTCCACTAAGATACCCACTGTTCATCGAGTTAACACATTCTGTTCTCTCTTCAGGTCAAGCCGCCGACCGGACCCGTACACGGAGGTGAAGATGTTCCACCAGGGCTACATGTCGGCACGTGCCGTCATCAACGACTACCTGCAGTCCAGTCAGGAGACCGACCCTGTCGTCCTGCACCGGCTCAACTCGCACCTGGACCGGCTGGTGGCCGTGCCGCCTGTGGCTCCGCTGGCGGCACCCCTACGCGTACTGCCTCCCGTAGCTGCCGCCCTGGCACCGCCCCTGGCCGGGCCCCTCGCCGTCCCGCCGCGGCCGCTGCCGCACGTCGCCACCACTGCCTCCGCCGCCGCCGCCGCTGCCGCCGCCGCTGCGGAGTCTAGCTCTAGCTCCAGCTCCAGCTCCAGTGATCAGGAGGAGTCTGCCGCTCCGTCGGATGGACCGATCAATCTCTCCAAATCAGCGTCGGCATCGGCGTTTCGTCCCGTTACTAGCAAGGGGGCCTCCATCGACCCCAACTCGTGGAGGCCGTGGTGACCGGGTGCGCGATCGCCGCGACATCTGACGAGCCGACGCCAGCGCTTCCTATCGCGCTAAGAGCGAAACAGCGTCGGGCTCAATCGTGCCGAAATCAAGTCGCGTCAGCGTGCGTTGGCGAGACACTTGATCTCACCGTTTGTGTGTGTGTGTGTGTGTGTGTGTGTGTGTGTGTGTGTGTGTGTGTGTGTGTGTGTGTGTGTGTGTGTGTGTGTGTGTGTGTGTGTGTGGTGTGTGTGGTGTGTGTGTGTGTGTTGTGTGTGTGTGTGTGCGTGCGTGCGTGCGTGCGTGCGGTGCGTGCGTGCGTGCGTTTGCGTGCGTGCGTGCGTTGCGTGCGTGCCGTGCGTGCGTGCGGTGCGTGCGTGCGTGCGTGCCGTGGTGCGGTGCCGTGCCGTGCGTGCGTGCGTGCGTGCGGGTGCGTGCGTGCGTGCGTGCGTGCGTGCGTGCGGTGCGTGCGTGCGTGCGTTGCGTGCCGTCGCGTGCGTGCGTGCGTGCGTGCGTGCGTGCGTGCGTGCGTGCGTGCGTGCGTGCGTTGGTGCGTGCGTGCGTGCGTGCGTGCGTGCGTTGCAGTGCGTGCGTGCGTGCGTGCGTGCGTGCGTGCGTGCGTGCGTGCGTGCGTGCGTGCGTGCGTGCGTAGCGTGCGTGCGTGCGTGCGTGCGTCGGTGCGTGCGTGCGTGCGTGCGTGCGTGCCGTGCGTGCGTGCGTGCGTGCCGTGCGTGCGTCGGTGTGTGTGTGTGTGTGTGTGTGTGTGTGTGTGTGCGTGCGTGCGTGCGTGCGTGCGTGCGTGTGTGTGTGCCGTTCGTGACTGAAGGGAGGTTAAGGCTGTTTTAGAGCATGTGGTTCACGGACCATAATTAGTTAGTGTGTGCTCAAGTGGTGACGCGAGCGCAACCACGCGCTCATCGTCTCGACAACAAATCAAATGTCTTCCATTTGCACGTTTTGCTCGCGAACCCTGTGCGTGGTGCACGTGTGCGCCTTAAGTGTAACATCACGTCTTAAATTGTGACTGCTGAGTGCTGATCTGAGTGAAATACGTGTGTGAACGCTCGTGTCGGGGTAGCACGCTGCCGGTGGTCACGGTAGTCACTGTGCAGATTCGGGTAGCGACTTAGTCTGGTTTCGGGGAGGTTCGCGTAGGCAGAGAGCAGTGCCCGGCGTGGCACTCCCTCGCGCAGGGCTCCAATCTTCAGAGAATTCCAGAGAGGCGCCCTGTCCGGCTCCGTCTGCCCGGGAGCAGAGCAGCGCGGGGCGGCCGGTCTTTCATTGTAGCGTGATATAATGTACCCGCAGTGACGGTGGAAAGCAGAGTGAATACACCTTCCACTGGCTGGTGATACTGTTTGCACGCGCGCTGATGCGGCAGAACTGGCGTGTCGGCAGGGAACCTGATTGGCGATCGGCCAGAGTTCGAGCTGTCAGATCACAGAGACGATCAAAGGGGTGAGGCTCAACGCAGCAGATAGATTCGCGCCGTGTATTCTGCTCTGCATGCGACGGTGCCGGATTGGCGTGGTAGAGGGGGGGGGGGCACAGAAGTTGAGAAAACTACAAACCAGCGGCGGCGGGATGCAAACACGGCTTCAAAAGGCCTGAACTTGGTGTGGGCGGCACCTGAACCGGTTTTTAAGATCGTGCCAAAGTTAATACCTGTCTGGGTTTACGGTCCAAGAATCCACCCTTTCCGACTATTCACTCCGACGCACAGTACAATGGAAGGCACAGGCCGGCTTTGTAACGTAAAACAAAGTAGATAGATAGATAGATGTACAATATACTTCTTTCTTGGCCACGAACATGACAGTATGAATACAAGTGCAATTGCGACGCATAAACGCAAAAGCGTTTGTAACCCCGGCGCCGTATTGGGTCGTTCAGCGTGATACCCATCTCAATGAAGTTGCAACGATATACATTTGTTAGAAGCACGTTAACACACATTTACACTTACCGAGAGGTGCGCAACCTTACTATACGCCTATTAGAAAACAAAAAACACACTACAAACACATCCACACAACAGTTTCATTTGGTCCCGCACCCGCCGCCCGGTCTCATGCACCCAACCCGAACACCACTCCTTAAATTGTGTACCGTGTATAATCGATAAATGGTCATTCCTGCAAAGCTTATATAGTATTTTCACCATTATTAACGTCTAGGTGACGTTCATTATCGTTATCTACCAAATGCGTCTTTTTTGGCGTCCTTATCAGAGTCTTTGGGTTTCGATTAAGAATCCCTGTACATGCATCACAGGCAACATTATTACAAAGAACGAACCTTCCACCTTCAACCACGGTGACTCCTGCTATAGTGAGTCAGGTCTCAGTGGAATTTCTGAGACCGATCACCGCTCCACGGAGCTCGCGGGTCAATGGGTACAAGGAGCAGATGTGCGTTTCTCAGGAGCGCAGCGTTCCGCTTACGTAGCATGCTGGCTTCACGCGGCATTATGTCACAGCCTCACTGCAGCACGCGTCGCCGCTCTAACCGACATGACAGGCGCTGGGTCGTCTCCGGCCGACATGACAGGCGCTGGGTCGTCTCTGGCTGACATGACAGGGCGGCTGGGTTTTCGGTTCTCTGGCTGACATGACTAGCGCTGGGTTCGTCTCTGGCTGACATGACAGGCGTGGGTCCGTCTCTGGCTGACATTTGACAGGCGCTGGGTGTCTCTGACGATCATGACAGGCGCTGTGGTCGTCTTTGTTGCTTGACATTGACAGTGGTGGCGTCGTCTCTGACCGGAAATATGACAGGCGCTGGGATCGTTCTCTGACTGACATTGAAGGCGCGTGGTCGTCTCATCGGCTGACATGGACAAGGCTTGGGTCGTCTCTGACTCGCACATGACAGGCTGCTTGGGCGTTCTCTGCGCTGACATGAACAGTGCGCTGGGTCGTTCGGTCTGGAGCCGACGCATGTCAGGCGCTGGGTCGTTCTGGCTGACTATGACAGGCGGCTGGGTCGTCAAATCTGGCTGATCTGACAGGCGCCTGGGTTCGTCTCTGAGAACATGGACATGACAGGCGCTGGTTCGTCTCGTTGGGCTGACGATGGACAGGCGCTGGGTTCGTCTCTGACCGACTATGACAGTGCGCTTGGAGTCGTCTCTTGAAGCTGAATGACAGGCGCCTGGCGTCGTTCTCTGGCGTGACATGGGCAGGCGCTGGGTACGTCTCTGGCTTGACATGACAGGCGCTGAGGTCGTCTCTTTGGCTGAGCATGACAGGGCTGGGTCGTCTCTGGCTGACATGACAGGCGCAGTGGTCGTCTCTGGCTTGACATGACTAGGGCTGGGTCGTCTATCTGGGTAAAAAACATGACAGGCGGCATGGGCGTCTCTGGCCTGACATGACAGCGCTTGGGTCGTCTCTGGCTGACATTGACAGGCGCTGGGTAGTCGGTCTGGTTGATCATGGACAGCGACTGGGTGTCTGGCCTGACCGACATGACAGGCGTGGGTCGTCTCTGACCGACATGACAGGCGCTGGGTCGTCTCTGACCGACATGACAGGCGCTGGGTCGTCTCTGGCTGACACTGATGCTCGCTGAGCACACCGGACGGCTGTTTGCAGTCGGCACGTGCTGTTTGGATTGCACTTAATTTCGTGCAGCGTGTAAACAGTGAGCGACGATACAGCCTATCGCGAACCGCAGCGACAGGTGTTAGCGATACTGCTAAATCGCGCAAACAGTGGCGGCTCTATGTGTTTGGAGAGCGATTACCGGGAGGGATATTTTTGTAGAGCGTTGTGCGAAGAGTTACAATGATCAAGAGCGTGCTGATCATGCATTACATGAAACAGGTCATCCAGCGTTTGATCTTTGTAGCCGAGAAGAAACATACCCTCGGTGCCTTTGATGCAGCTGGAAATTTGTATGAGTGAAGCTAGTCAGTGATTTGTTATTTGAGTCGGGGTTTAGATAGATAAGGTTAAAATACGCAATGTTATAGGTTTTACAGGTATTATATTTACTTTGTGAAAATAATGATACGTAGGTACGTGATACGAGCATACTGCAGGTAAAGGTATTGTACCTACATGATCATAAAGTATGATGCAGTCATTGTTAAAAAACGTAATGTCGAAGTCGAAGTTCGAAGCATGCTAAAGGCATTCATACTATTTTTTTTTCTCGAACGTTATCTAAATTCAGGCAGGTCTTACTTCATGAAATTTAGTAATACCTACATGCTGGAATTTCGATTGCCGAAAATGTTCATGTAAAACTAGACGCAGAAAAGATAGGCAGCATCTTGGTTGTAAGAAAACCTCTAAACAGAGGCTAAAATAGAGCTAAAATTTAAGAAATAAGACATGTGTGGTCCGGGAACTTATTCGGATGCCGGACCCTCCTTACGTTTGCTCATGATTTGCAAAATCGAAAGTAATGGTTTATATGTTTCATTGTTGCATAGCGGATATAGGTATGTTTGTTTGTTTGTTTGCAATATCTCTAACAGAGAAAACTATACTTACAGGCGGAGTCATTGCTTATAGCACAAATAGCATTGCAGTGACATAAATTAACTAAATAAATGTAGTAATACCAGATAAAACGAGCACACTCAGGGGCGTAGGAACTCATTTGAAGTTTGGGAGGGGGGGCAAAAGGCATTTTGAAGTCGATGCTTTCCATGCAACGTCCATAGGCGTAATGTTAAAATCCGAAAATGTTGGGGGGCAGTTGCCCCCCTGCCCCCGGCCCCGTATGAAAAGCATGCAGCAAACGTGAATTAATTTTATTAGCAGACTTAAAGTAAGCAGAACTAAATTTAGCGGAAGCGAATTGGTCTGCTAACGGTTTTCAACGTTAGCGAAAACGCTAATCCGCTAAACGAAAAGTTAGCTCCGCTAATTAGTGGATAGTGGATTAGCGGAACCGTCCCCACCACTGGTTTCTTCAGTACCTACTAATGTTACCTGTACGTTTCATTCAGTGGACCACAACCATGGGTGTAGTAGAAACGTTTCCAAAGTTGGTGTGGATTGCATTTTTTTTAACCGAATTTCGTCCACTTGTCTTTTAAATGGTTCAAAAATGAATTGTTATTTAGAAACGGACAGTCTAAATGTACCTACAGATGGCCACACAAAAAATGGATGATCACAATTGCATCTTGCCTACAATAAGTTGGTGTGGATTTTCCACACCAACTTTCTAGTTGGTGTGGAGCTTTTCACACCAATCACATACAAAGTTACACCCATGACCACAACTGTCGGTGTGGTTCCTTCTAGACCAATGCTGTCAGTGCGTTTCCTTCAGTAGAGCGTTGTGTGTTTCCTTCAGGTGATCGCAGCTCTGCATGTTTCCTTCAGTTGACCGCAGCTCTGTATGTTTCCTTCCTTCCTAGTTCCCGGTCGACGTGCCCTCTGGCAACGCGCAATAGCGTCGCAAGCAGGGGCGGCGCCACCGGGGGGGGGGGGGGGCAGGGGCAGCATAGCTCCCCCTTGCGGTCAGCCATGCCGCGGGATCAAGCGAGATCCGTTATTGACCCCCCAGAATTTCACGGAGGCCTTAAATCACATAAAAGGTGCCCTTATCTGGGTAACACATCAGAACTGTGTCAAAAAAGAAAAAAATTGATGTGCCCCTGGTCAAATTCCTACATGAGCAAAGCCTGCTTGATTGCCAACTGTGGCCCTCCCAAGTTATCTGAGGACAGGGAACCCCAGTACTAGATCGGTGGAGAGCCCTCGATAGTACTAAACAGGAGGCCGTTTAGTAAACTAACAGCAGACGGGCCCTCAGTAACTAAACAGGAGGCCCCAGTTACTAGAGCGAGGAGGCCCCAATACTAGGACAGGAGCCCCCGGATACTAGACAGGGCCCCCATACTTAAGCAGGAGCCCCCTACTAGACAAGAGGCCCCCCAGTACTAGACGGGAGGCCCTCAGTACTAAACAGGAGCCCCCAAGACTAGAAAGGAGGCCCCAGTACTAGACAAGGAGGCCCCAGTACACGTAGGACAGGAGGCCCCAATACTAAAACAGGAGGCCCCAGTACTAGACAGAGGCGCCCCCAGACTAGGAGCGGGAGGCGCCCAGTGACAAACAGAAGGCCCCCCAGTACTAGACAGGAGGCCCCCAGTATAGACGGAGGCCCTCGAGGCTACTAAACGGAGGCCCCAGTTACTAGACGGAAGGCCCAGTAGCAGACGGAGGCCCTCAGTACTAAACAAGGAGTCTCCCCAGTATGCGTGAGACGGAGGAGGCACCTCAGTTATCTTCAACAGGAGGCCCCCAGTCACTAGGATCGACAAGGAGGCCCCCATACTAACAGGAGGCCGCCCAATACTAACAGGGAGGCCCCGCAGTACTAGACAGGAGGCCCCCATACTAAACAGGAGACCCTGATACTAAGAGACGAGAGGTTTCCCCAGATAAGACAGGAGGCTGCAGTACGTCAAGGGGTTACAATGCGTCCACCCATACTAACTGCGGAAGGCACCCATACTAAACAGTGGCCTTCTATAATTGTACTGTATACAGAAGGCCCACCAGTAATAGACAGGAGGGCCCCTAGTACTAGACAGAGAGGGCCCCCATACTTAACAGTAGGCCCCTACTCCCCAGTACGCTAGGACAGGAACCCCCAGTATTAGACATGAAACCCCCCCAGTACTAAATAGGAGGCCCCACCGCCCAGTACTAGACAGGATGCCCCGGCTACTAGACAGGAGGCTACCGATAGCGCCAGAACAAGAGAGGCCCTCATGACCCTAGGCAAGCGAGGCCCTTGTCAGTACTAAAATTGGCCCCTAAAAATACTACCCATAAAATATGTTAAGCTGTTCTGGATTTAGACCCATAGCGTTGCGAAATTGGAGGAGAATCTCCTGTCTATCTCGTCAAATTTCGAATATAGTATATTAGTTGTAATCAGCGTCGGGCTCCAGGATATATCAGGTCAGAGGGGGTAGCACAGAACAACAAGAAGAAGGTGCGGCTCCCTCTGAGGCGGGCGCCGCAAAGACCATTAAGACCGAGACGCCGAGCTCAGGGGGGGGAGGCGATCCCACGCCTTGGTAATTTACTATATCTAAACCTAGCACAAACCTATGGAAACAAGGGGTTATAAACCCTATCGGCCAATCTTCCCCTTGTATCCGCCCTGGTCTGATCTAGCTACATGAGACCAATTGTCCGACAAACAAAATCAAATTTTCGCGCCGCTTCGCGCGCCATTTGCCCAAATACAAATCAAATTATACGAGTAAAAACTGAATAAAAAACGCAGTTTTTTAGCGCATTAATGTGGTGTTATAAGAGTACCTAGCTTTTGAGTCCTATATCTTATTTGGCAAAGGCTAGTGCTTTATCCACTTCTTACAGCACTTTAAAGGCAAAAATACACAGTTTTTAGAGTTCCGCACTCCGCAGTCCGCCACTATACGCAAAGCGACGGGATTTAATGATAATGCATGTCCAGTGTCGAGCTAACTAATTCTAGAAATGTGTTGACGCATTTCCTCCGCGGCAGCGAATCCACGTATAATTTTCAAGGAACCATCGAGGCTTGGTATTTCACAAAAAAATAAATTTCCCGTCTAGTTACTAAAGTTAATTCCAAACTGGTGTCGTTGGTTTAAAGATGAATATGTGAAGAGGAACCCCTCAAGATTTACGAACTCCAGCTTCTAAAAAGTTGGTAATGGTTCATGCCTATTACCTCCCACACTGTATTCTCATCCTTGGTAACGTTGCCTTTTCAGCCGTTCATTGAACCACTTTCAAAACACTTGGAATGGAGCCCATTCCACGCTTGGGGAAATGGCCGTTTGCAGAGCGACCACCCGCGCCTTCCTGACGACCATTTATGTTCCCAATTACGTAGCTGTAATGTATTTTCGCAATTGGTTATTTGTCTCAGGTTTCCCATTCGTGATATACACAGACATCGTGCTTGTGATAGTGCTCGTTGTAGTCAGAGTTCTTTTTAGGTATTATAAGGCCCAAAAATCATAAAAAACAATTATGTGAGGTGTAAAAATTAACCTAAGTGTATGCCCATATGATTGAATTTCATTCGTATGTCAACTATCAAAACTAATAGCTAATTCCAGCTAAGTAAAACACATTTTTTGACATTTACAAACGTAGTCACACTCGCGCAGCCAAACATTGTAGAGACAGATGAGAGTCTGCGAGGTTGAGCCATCACCAAGAAAAGTGGTGCCAGCTGATGTTGTGTGCACCCGGATTCGGAGATACCGAAGAGCAATAGTGTAGAGTCTCGCCAATGTGTTACCATTAAAATAAAGCAAATTAAAACGCCCATCGCTGCCCTTTGGTTAGCCCAAACTCAATGGAGGCTCCTACAGCCAGGAGCCCCCTGGAGGAGGCCTCCCTGGAAAAGGAAGGGCCCCCTTTCGACTTTGCCCCCCCCCCAGGTAAAATCTGGTGGCGCCGCCTCTGGTCGCAAGGCACCCCCCACACAGTAGAAGTATCCAGTTTACTACTTAGAGAACCCATGTTCGCTTTTCTTACTTCAGTATAGACCACTGATATTCGCACGTCTCCTTCAGTGGACCACCGTACTGTGGTCTGTGTGTTTCATGTTTCCTTCAGTGGAACTGAGCACCTACCTTCTGTCTGGATGGCGCCTTCAGCGAACCATTTGCATTGCTGTTGAATACTTCCCTGCTGTTGCAGCTGTCCGGATATTTCTCTCAGCAGACCACAGCTGACCTCAGGCGGGTCATCGTGGCGTTCTGTTCGTACCCCCGTGGACCGGTCGGTGCCAGCCGGTCGGCTCGGCGGTGCCGTTGGGTTAATTTTATCTCGCTCTCGAGCTGTGGTGTGGTAGTGGCGCAGCCAACAGACGCCGGTACCGCCGGCCTCGTCAATTTGCGTCCGATAGTTGCCTCCAACGCCGACGGCGACGACGCTGCTCGCCCGTGCTGACCGACGAAGCGTCGATTGCGACGAGACTGCGCGCGCCAGGTCTGAGTCGGCAGTGCCGTCCGACGTGACGAGGAGGAAGGTGGCTCCACGAGAAGCGAGTGGTGTCCTGTCGAGGGTCGGTGTCTTCGGTGTCGCGAGTCCGCAGTGGACGGGTGGCGTCGGAAGTCCGGGCGTCGGGAGGTCGGCTTCCGGTGACCGGAAACTCGGCTTCCGGTAGCGTGGGAGCGACTCGGGTCGTGAGAAGTGGCGAGTGGTGGCGGATTGACGGATTGTGTGTCTGATCGTGTCACACATAAGATCAGCCCGCTCACTGACGTGAGGCGTGAGGTGTCGTCGTGATTCTGCCGCCCGCCACCGCCGTGTGTGCTACCAACCGGAAACGATCACTTCCGGTCACAGCGGGTGACAGGTCTACAAACGGGGAAAATAAATTACCCACTCAACTGACAACAGCTGCAGTGATAAACTTGTGGAAACCTTCGTAACAAGAGCGATGTAGTGCACTGCCATCACATTGACACTGAGAATGATGGCCTCACCTGGGGCTAGGGATGCATCCCTGAGTAACCGGTGATTGGTGACCGGTGATCGGTGATAAGTAACCGGGGTGACCGCGACTCTGTGACCTGGAGCGACCTGCGGTGACCTGCAATAACCTTTGGTGACCTATGAGGTGACCTCAGTGGTTCAGTCACTCCACCAAAATGACGGTCTCCTATCAGAACGAAGTGGCCTCGTCAACGAGCGGAGGGTTCACCCGTCTGTTGCTCAAGTGGCGAGGCTCGCTCTACAAACTCATCTACAGAGAGCTAGCGCTATTCTGCCTGGCTTATATGGCCGTCAGTTTGGTCTACTTCAAACTACTCACCGAGAAACAGCAACGGTTAGTATAGGTGTGTGGGGAGTTCAGTCAGATGGTGAGTAGGGTTTTTGCACTGATAAATTGAGAACACCGAAAACAAGTTGATATTCAGGAGATATTCCCAGAATGTCAAACACAATTTCAATAAAGAATCAGATTAAAGATATCGTTTTGTGTGCATTGGCATCTGATTTAAAGTAAATTATATTTCCTTTACATTTTGTTTGAAACTAGGAAATGCGTTAAAAGTGACACTCCCACCTTCCCAAAATTTGTCAAATGTACATCGCTTGTTGGTCAAAATATGAAGTAATTGCTGTTGAAGACGATTTTTACATTTATTTTCTCGCAAACGGTGCTAAATTTAAACCCGTGCTTGAACGCCGGTCTCAGCCCGAACGACCGTTTAACTGGGGGAGGGTGAGCAATAAGCCCCCCTCGTTATCTCGGAACAATGTCCGCTGCGAGACGCACAAGGCTCTCTCCGCAGCGCCGCGAATGGTGATACGAAACAGCGTCGTGCGTGAGACGAGAATCACGCATCTGGAAGGCATACTCAAAATTGTGTGAATAGAAGTCACATATCAGGTCAAGGTCGGGTCAAAGGTCAAAGTCGAGACAGAGTTTATGAACCATACTTTCCATCGAGAGCCTTTGATTGCGGCCATGATCAGCGATCACCCAAGGTGCTCCCAAATTTATAATGCACATCCAGCATGAGCTTAAAGGATATTTTTGGCAAAGGTAAAGGTCAAGGTCAGGCCACAAACAGTCACTATCCGCAAAAGGATTTCGAAAGTCATCCGACACATGTTTGATGAGCTGTTTTATGCGTAGAATCCGATAGTGATAATCATTGTACCATCTGGACTAATGTAAGCAAAGTTAGTGACAAGCTCAGGTCAAATTCAAGTCATATTATGTCAAAATTTGGAATTGATAAATTCTAACAAAAAAGGCATGTTTCTTGACTATTTTTATCTCAGAAATACAGTGCTGACATTTATTTGTCTATATCTTATAAAAAAGACCAAAAATGCAATTTCAAAATATTACGTCATCAGTTACCATACTTAGAGTTAGAGAGCCATTACTCACTCAAAAACAAGATACTGCTTTAATATTTAGCTTGTGTATTTTTCATTTGTGGTTCTCCAATATATATTTCGTTTTTTGAACATCTTGAAGCGTTGCCGTGTGCAAGTATACGGCAACGCGTCAAACTGTCATCTGCGAAAAATCCAAAAAGTTTCTAACTTCGCGGCACGTGTCATCTCGGGCAGACGTAAATTTGAACATATTTCAGACGTCACGCGGGAGCTTGGCTGGCTGTCAGCACGTGATTTTGTGGACTTCAATGACATTTGTCTGCTTCATCGTGTTATGACACAGGAACAACCTGTATCAATCGCCTCTCGCATCAATATAAATTACCAGGTCGTGAGGAGAACCACCCGTCAATCACATCTTCTGACGGTGGCCCGGGCACGCACCCACCATGACCAGAGAACGTTTATATGTCGGGCTGCAAAGTTATACCACACCGCTGTTATGGCCAACAATCGTCAGTGTTTGTCGATGCCTAGGCTGAAGGCCGAGTTAAAGCGAGAGTTCATATCTCTGCGCTAACACGATTAACAGCCAAGTCACTAGATGTCGTATCGTGGGTGGCCAAGTAGAGCTTCCAATTTAATTGCCAATGTTTTATTGTTTGTCGATTTTTTGGGTGGGCGGATTTTTTTTTGCCATGATGATATAAACCATGTTGTTATATACAGCCAGATGCAAAAAAAATACAAAACTTGTAATGCTGAAAATGTATGAAACAATTCCAAAACCATTACAACTAGAGTTCTACATGGGTCGGCTATCCCCATGGCCGGCCGAACCTCATGGCTAATGGGGTGGGCCGGACTGGAAAATCTCTAGATCATGGCTGTGGCTACGGCTGTGGCTGCATATTCTACCCTTTTTTCATCAATCTTATCTACATGGTTATCAACATGGCTATCAACATGGTTATCATTATGGTTATCAACATGGTTATCAACAACATGGTTAAAAGATGCATTGGCATTGCTTTCCATAACAGTAGACTGAAAATAAACACATGATATGAATTTACAAAAATCCTCACGGCTGGGCAATGGCCGGCCATTGACATTTGGGAGTGGCTGTGGCTGGCTGTGGCTGTGACGCCATGGCTGTGGGGTGGCTAGACCAAGGAAAAGTGCAGCCATGTCGAACTCTAATTACAACTAGGCCGCCATAGGTGGCCAAAGTAAACTGCTAATTTGGTTTCCTTGCTTATTCAATGGCTTTACAATGTATAGAATCGCCGGTCATATTACCGAGACAAGCAGGATTCAACATTTATGTTCCACTCCAATTCTTAAGAAACCAATACGGGAAAAGCCTGCAGTTTAATGAGATCCAAAAGTAGTTGCAAGCAGCTTGCAAGTACCGGTCATTAAAAGTGTGAAATGCTTACCAACTTTAACTTGAAATATATTTCGGTATAAATATTTGTATGCAAAATGTGATGAAGTTACAATATATTTTTGTCTCGTCTATCGATTTCAAGTCATAACTCTATTTGTGTGGGAAAAGGTTATTATTTCCCTTTATAAGGCCGGGACAGTCCCTTTAATTTCGGCAGATTTTAGTCGTATTGTGAAGCCCGAGGTCTGTATCCGACGTTAGGTAAGGAGAGGGGTTAAATGTACAGACGGCTGGATGCTGAGTGCTTTGATATGGAAATCACGCGAACGTCGGAGAAGATTTCGGGGGACTGAACGGAACAGCTCATCTGCGGGCATGTCTGGTGGTGGTAGCAGTGGTGCGTTCCTGAATAAGGAAGTAGAAAGTGAAGATACGAAGTTTGCATGCTCGTTGGAAATTGCTTCGTGAATTAAAAGGACTTCAATATATTTACCTACGATCTGTTGCAACGATGTTGCAGTGGAACGATGATGCTTCAGTATGATGTTATTGAAAAACAAGTTCCCACCAAACTTTTCGCTATAGCAACTTTTTGCCATAAAAAGCCATGTCGGTTTCTGACATAAAAAGGAACGTCATTGCTGTCCTATGATGTGAACTGTTGCAGAGTCGATCGAGTCGACGCCAAGCTGATACCAGATGACAGATGTCTGTTGTCTAAGCACGTATGTTCCTGAAGCATCTATTTGTGCTCTGTGGGGCTAAAAATCAATTGAGCAAAACTTCTGATTATTTGTTATAAAGACTAATCACGACTGGATGGTGGAATCCTTGAGGATAGTGGATGTCCTACACTGGCGGATCCAGAACGTGGGCTGCAAGCGGTTTGGGGGCTCATTTAAAAGAAAAGTTTCGACAAATTTGGAAAACTCATGGATTTTTACTTCCTTGTATGCAAGGCCCTAGATACTCTTGTATATACCCTATTGAACGGTTTAAAACAAACATGCCTTAGTAAAAGTGTATTACATTTCCTTCTACAATGGGAAATGTGTCAAATTTCGCCGATTTCAGGCGATATGGGTGGGGGGCTAAAGCTCCTGCCGCCCCCTTGGATCCGCTAGTGATCCGTGGTCAGTACAACCATGGCGACACCAGATGTGTCACTTTCTACATTGTTCATCAAAGCTCATCTAAGTATACCTAGCTCAACTGTTCAAGTAGTTCCGCTTTAATCGACCCGGGGTGGTGAGAGCGATGTGATTCAGTGACAAGCGCGCTTCCGTAGGAACTAAACTATCTTCCTCGCATGTTGTTATTCTCTATGCTATATGACTCTACAATTACATTGCGAAACGAAATTGCTCTAGTTGTTTCTGTATTTCCGTCGCTCACAAGAGAGTGCGGAGGATATACATGATAGTCAGGATACCCAAGTCTCTACAGTATAATGTCGATTACCCAAAGGATCAATCGTCAGACAAAAAAAGGACTATCAATTTCTGATGCCCGAGTCGCGTTGAAGTCGAAAAAACTGAGTCTCTTAATGTGGCAAATAAAACTTTTGATATACAAGAGATAGGGGACATTAACTTATGTACCACCACTAGTGTTGCTTGACCTCACTTGTTCTAAGCTCGATATACGAGCTACTCCGATATGGTCATATACTCATTAATACCACATAATAACACTCGCCGTCACCAATGGTCTGATACATGAACGCTAGAGCGTAATCTACAAATTGAAGATAATTAGAGTCACTATTGTCACAAGATGTACCAGCGCAGGGAGTGATATTCTTGTGTTTCACGATATCTGACACTCCGTGTGGCGCTCGGATATAGNACCTGACGTCATAGCTTTTATCTTCCGACTTCACCTGTAACTGGGTTTTGTGCCTGTTGGTGATTCATCAATAAACATAAACATAAACTTGGGTCACCACTTGACCTTGACCCGAGGTATTTTTTTAAGTTGACCTAACATAGTACAAAATAACAAATTCCAATGCGCCTTGACGAGACAAACACGATGGCGTAAACAGTATTGCGTTATCTTTATTAGGTGAGAAGTTTTCACGAAAGTATATTATGCAAAAAATCAGCATTTTTTACTTTAATGACCTCTAGAGCCTAAACTATTGACCTGAGGTTAAAATTTTGAGGACAACCTAAGTCTATTGCAAATTTCAATGGCCTGGCGGATTGTCCTTTTTGGTCGTTTGTTTCTAGATAGCATAGATTCCGAGATATTTAGGGGTTTCTGATGATGATTTGGGTTTTAGGGCGCCTCAACTGTAAAGTTATGTGGCTAGGGGTTTCTGGAGCGATGTCCTAGAACTTGGAAAAACTTGACCTTCGATGATGACCTCTGGTGACCTGAATTTTGACGAGAGCGAAAAAATCTGAAATAGTTTCGAAATGATTTTTTCGATAACGGTTTGATACAGTGTTTTTTACTGTCTACGTACCATATGAGCCGATTTAGAAGGGGGGTGTTCAAACACCCCCCCCCCCCAGTCGAGCGCGGAAAATGCAGAGGCCCAGTGGTAGGGCGCGGGTTAACCCGGCATTGGCTGGGGTCTCATCCGAGCGCCATTGGTTGGGGGGGGGGGGTGTTGCCAATCACTACTTATCTTCCGAACCAATAACCGCAGCGAGACGAGCAAGACATTCGAAATATATCAATGAGACCAATCTAAAGCACACGTGAAATTTCCAAATAAGGTCACATGTCAGGTCACAGTCAGGTCAAAGTTCGAATGTTAGATATTTTAGTTTTTGGGCCATACTTTCCATCCAAAGCAATCTACTTTCCATCCAAACATTGAGACTATTATCGCACAAATTGCTCTCAAAGGTACGATGCATCTCCCGTATAAGACAAAGTGAAATTGTAAGCAAAGGTCAAGGTCAAGATCAGGTCAAATCAGGTCACAATCGGCTAGAGGTCATGAGACACATGTTTTATGGATTACATTACACATATAATTCGATTTTACAAGCCATTTGCACACCTGGCCCGATATAAGGTCAAGGTCAGGTCATAAAAGGTCACAATTTGAAATGGATAAATATAAATACAAAAGGCATGTTTCTTAACCAGTATTGTCTCAGAAATACAGTGGTGCTATTTATTTGTCTGTATGTGGTAAAAAGATAAAAAACGTACTTTCAAAAAATACACCATGAGGTACTCATGCTAAGGGAGCCATCAGTCATTCATAAATAAAGATATTGCTTTGAAATTTGGTTTCGGTATTGTACAATTACATATGTGGTTCTCTTACATATATATATATATATATATATATATTAATATATATAAAATATTTGTTTTGAGCACCAGGCATCCCGAGAAGTGCTTTAGGATATGGTTACATGACCGCAAACACGTTCGAGGAGTATTTAGTCTGAAAAATCAGTTGAAAAGTTAAAAATGTATTATATTTGAATTAAGTAAAGAAGAATAATCAATCAACATGTCAAAAAACAAAATATTAAATTGCATTCTTGAAATATTGTTTATCGATGACTGAGTATTCTTCTTTCAATGGGGCCCGACGCATGGAAACTCATCGTAGATATAACTTGATCGCACATAATAAATAATTAACTGCTCTGTCAGAAAGAGGCCAAGACCTATGACAAACTTGTATATAGACAGAAGAGCCTGGAGACTGAAGAAGGAGAAAACTCGACTTTGGAGAATCTTCACCCAGACTCAGGACATATTAGACTATGCAAGATTCGCCCGCTACAGGAACAAACTACGGACGCTGACGCTGACCGCTGATTCACATCTCCGAAGAGACTTTGAGATGCAGCTGGCTTCTCAGATGAAATCCAACCACAAGGCATTCTGGAGGTATGCAAGCACCAGACTCAAGACTCGTCGCCAGATTGAGGACCTGACCAATGAGGATGGATCTGTAGCCAAGGACAACGTGGAGAAGGCGAACACTCTCTGCAGGTACCCCTCCAGTAAGTTCACCATTGAAGGCCCTGGAGTTATGCCTGCGATACAATCCTACGAGGGTCCTCCTCAGTGTGACATCAACATCATCCCCCCCCCAGCTGGTCGAACAGAAGCTAGCAGCCTTAAGACCCTCCAGCTCTGCCGGACCGGACGGCATTCACCCAAAGATCTTGGTTAGCTGTAAAAATATTATATCTACCACTCTCCATCCTCTTCCGAAAGTCCCTAGACTCGGGGCAGGTTCCGCCAGAATGGAAGCTGGGTGATGTGACACCAATCTACAGGGTGTTTCATAAAAAATGGCACCCCTAAGTTCCTCGGTTTATATCTGCCACATTTTTGGCTGAAAAGAAGAACCAAGCATACCATTCGAAAACGCTGACAATTTTCTCTCAGACCATTATAAACATATCTCGATAGCATTTCATTTGTGGCTACACGACGCCGAAATAAATATGTGTCGCCAACCAGGGTGATAACGAAAATAAGTCGCACGGGGAGTCGTATTACACTAAGTATTCTGCAAGTGCCAACAGCAAAACTTGGGAGACTAAAAACGGCAGGCACATCATTCGTGAAGATGAATTAAAACATAGAACACATCCAAATTCAACGTGGATTAAAAATTATGGTCACGACACAAGTTCCACAGTCTTGCGCTCAAAAATTAGCTCCACCCCCCACAACTATGGACGCACGCTTGGAGACCGCTTCGGAAGGCATTGACTGACGGCACTCGCTTAACAGCATCGGGAAAGCTTGTGTCCAGCAGGTTGCCTGAGCCGGTCCTTCAGCTGCTTCACGTCGCGAACCCTCTCCTTTTAAAAACAATTCGCCAACTCTCCCCAGACGAAAAAAATCAGAGAATTCAAGCCCGGACTTTTAGTCGGCCCAGGCTTCCGGCCTCGATGTAGCCGGACAATGTTCTTCCAGAAAAATTCTCTGACGTTTCGAGCCGTTGACATGTTGTAACTGCAACAATGTAAGGGGCCAACAATGCAGTGAAATGCAACAACTTGCGCGTGCCATAAACTGGACATGGATCCTCTGATTGGAGAATCTGATTACGGTCGTTTGTATGAAATCGTTAATGCTTTAAATCCCGAAATCGTTTCACTTAGAGTTTGTGACAAACTTCTTCTTTCGACACGTGTAGCCACATATGAATATCTATCGATATTATGGTTATATGATCTTAACAATAAATTGTTGCTCTTCGAATGGTATATGTTTGGTGTTTCTTTTCGGGTAAAACTGTGGCAGATATGAGCCGAAGAACATAGGGGTGCCATTTTTTATGAAACACCCTGTACAAGAAAGGATGTAGGCAAGATCTGGCAAGCTACAGGCCAGTGAGCTTGACATCGGTTCCATTGAAAGTCCTGGAGTCTCTGGTCAGAGATAAAATTATTCAGCACATGTTTAACTCTGGTCTGCTCCACCCTGCCCAGAACAGCTTTCTCCAGGGCCGCTCCTGTACCAACAAGCTCATTGAAGTACTTGAGGATTGGAGTAGGGCGTTGGATGCTGGAGAGTCTATCGATGTTGCCTACTTGGACTTAAGTAAGACATTTGACTCGGTACCTCACCAGCGCCTTCTCCACAAACTTCACGCCTATGGGATAAGGGGCAAGCTGCTGCAGTGGGTGAAAGCCTTTCTTACTGAGCGTAGCCAGAGAGTCGTGGTGCAGGGCTCTAAGTCTGAGTGGTCTCCCACAAGGATCCGTTCTCAGCCCCACTTGTTCATCATCTTTGTGAATGATCTCCCTACTCAGCTGCAGGGGTCAGTTAAGCTGTACGCAGATGACACAAAGATATATGGTCGGGTGCCGCAGTCTGAGAGACAGTATCCATTCAAGTCGACCTGGACACCCTGGGAGAATTGTCTAAAAGTTGGCTCCTATCCTTCAATGTTGCAAAGTGCAAGATCATGCAAATTGGGCCTGATACCCCTCGTCCGTCATACATGCTGAACGGTGTTGAGCTACAAGAAGTACAACACAACAAAATTGTATCATCATCGACCAAGAGCTCAAATTCCATCAGCAGACAGCAGCAGCAGTGTCCAAGTCCTCCCAGATGTTAGCGGTTGCAAGGCGTTCGTTTGCGCACATCGACGTCTACACCCTGCCACTCATCTTCAAGGCTCTGGTGAGGCCTCACCTTGAGTACGGCCAGGGCACTAGAATACTGGGTACTCCAAAGTTTTTCTTTAGTATACACTAGAAATATACTATAAAGACTAAAAACATACCAAAAAGTGAAGGTCACAACCAGAATACCTTGGTCACAACCAGATCTGGAATAATATACCAGGATATGGCTGCATCTTTTCTCGCGTTATGCGCTTTTGTTTCGATCGTCAACCTCATATATCAGCGATGGGTTAAGCAGTGGCGCTGCGACCCCATTGGTCGAGTTGTCTAATGACGAGCGGCCCATGTTGCGTACTCACAAAAGCAGTCGGCGGCCGACCCGACGCATACTTTGGCTTAATAACTTGAGAACCGTTGATTGGGCTTGACATTTTGATCCCGAAATCGAAATAAAAACCGTTTCAAACTATATTCTGATTAATTCGACTTTTATATGTTTCTTTGGAAGATAGATCTCGAAAAAACTGGCTTTGTGAAAAGTGGCATTTTAACAGTAACCCTAGGGCCAGAAGGGAGAAGTTGCACGCCCATGCTAACCAAACCAGACTTTGGGACCCCCCTCCCCCCGCCCCGAGTTACGGACAACCTACGTCGTGGGCCCCTTGGCAAATAACTGACAATGGCGCTTGGGACGGGTTCCAAGCGTCGTCGGTCCTTACTAGAATCGTCACAGACCTCACCCAACTCGTCCATACAAGGAAGGCTACAGATCATTTAAGCCTCCCTTTTGCTAGCCAACGCACAGGCGCAGCCGAGGCGATATGATAACTGCCTATCAGCGATGTTTTCGAAGGGAGGCATTGTGCCGCATGACGCAGAGGAGCTCATGAAGAGGACCGGGTATAGCGCCACAAGAGGCCATGAATGGAAGCTGGACAAGCCCAGGGGCAGGACCCTCTCTCGCAAGCACACCTTCAGTGTCAGAGTTGTCAATGATTGGAACTCACTCCCAGCTCAAGTTGCATCATCACCCACACTATCTCAGTTTAAAGCCAAACTCGATTCACACTGGTCCGGTCTCATGTATTTAATTTCATACTGAGCAAGCACATCAACAAATCAGAGCCTGACAAAAGCCTAAAAAAATATGCCCAGGCCATGTGGCCTTCAAATTCCCAATTCCACTAAGGTAAGATAAGGTAATGTTTATACAAGACATATTTATGGCAAAATTGCCCTACTTAGCAGTTAGCAAGGTATTTATGTACCGAAAGCTGCTTTCCTCTGTGCATAAAACACTACAGAAGTACTGGTTGGATCGTCTACTTGCACCAGTTTTTTCACAGCAGTAGAGGTGAGGCTTCCCACTTCCCATAATGAAAGTTGCATAAATAATATAAAACAAACATAATATATACATTTTTTGGACTCAATGGATAGCTCATCTTATGCTTCTTAGTGTGAAATGCAACAAATTTGGAATCCCAGCACAAAAATCATGAAAAAATGGTTAGTTTCACGACCAAAAAAATAATGTTGTAGCAGTTGTGTGTTAAAATAAAAGAAGAAGCCATTATAAACATCCCAAATGGAAATTACGTCAATGATGTCACACACCTGGTTTGTGTAAAGGTAAGTTATAATTTTACACTTTGTTGTTGTTGTTGGAGGGATACCGCACATAGCCTTAAGGCTGAAGCGTCTGACATAATTTTACACTAAATCGAATAGGATTTGCCAATGAGCAGAGACCAACCCCCTCCCCCAGTCAACACAGGGAAATCCTGCCCCAAATGAGGCAGCTTGCTTCCCCATATGAGGCAGGATTAGGGCTGCCCCAAAAGGATATGGCCTGCCCCAAATATCTTGTGGACGTTTCTGCCCAGCTTTGATGATGATGATTGGGGTTTTAGGGCGGACCGACAGCGAAGGTCACATGCCGCCCACCTGCCCCGTTTTGCATAGGTACTGGATTATAGGGATCAATTAATAACTAATGATGGTAAATACGTTGGTACAGTCCAACATGTATAAAGTGTAGATAAAATAATCAGAATGTAAAATTTAAATGTGTCCTTTATCATTATCTTCAACCAACATTTTTAAAAAAATAAATTCAGTCTGAATGCTTTGTAGGGATGGCTTTCCAAGATCAGGACCCGCCCTAAGCAGAGCTTGTTGCGCTGGTCCTGACCTCACCACCCGATCGCGCAATTCCTGCTGGCCGGCAGAATTTAAGAGGATGAGAGAGTCGTTTACGTGCTCCGACATACCGTGGGACCACGGTCCCCCCGGAACATCGCTGAACGTGCACGCTGAGCTTTTTGAGTTGTGACCGCTGCCACCTTGCTGCAGGTCCACCCAGTCAGGGAGCAAATACGAGCGCCGAAGCCGACTCCGACCAGGCTGCCACTACTGAGATAGGTCAGAAGACCAGCGCTCTCCCACTGAGCTACAGGGGCGGACAATTTGAACAATTTGACATTGAAACCAAAACCCTTAAAGCAGGTTTAAGCTGAGTAAGGCATACCTCTATTAAATATAAAATGGAAATTACAATTGCTTACCTTCCGAAATCAGAGTGGAGCCGCCGACACTCCGACACTACAGCACAACTCAGGTTTATTCAAAAATCAGATTTTAATTTCCCCTTAGTTCCGCTTTTGCCTGCGGACACACACTTTGCTGCAAGGCCGTATAAGAAATTAGTTCCCAATTCGCGTTCGCCACGGGCGTGTTCTCCGTCTCCGCCCAATACAAGAATACAAGGAGGCTGAAAGTAATGTAGTCCGATGATCCTCATGAGGTTTTCATCTGACGTATATATGACGTCATTGATACAAGTGCCTCAACGGGTAGAAAGTAGAAACAGGCAACAGCAGCAATATAACTCAGATACAATGAACTCTGGTTTCCTTTATGAAATTGCTATGTATTTCATCATTTTCTAGAAAAAATATTACCCTTTACTTTCTGAATAAAGGCTGTATTTTTGCATCATGTCGAGACCTACGTCACATAATTTGCGAGTCGGGACCAAGCTTAGACTTTGAGCTTCTCAGCGCACATGTGACAAACGCGAAGCATGTTTTATACAAAATCTTCTCTATAGAGTTCAGTGCAAAATCTGCACCAGTGATCGGCACGAACAAAGGACAACACTAAAACAGGGACATGTGTGAGGCCAAACCGAAACTCAGTAACGTCTGAGCCAATTTTCTCCAAACGGGCACCAACTGATTGAGCGCATACGATTTCCTTTTCAAGTTGTGAAACTGGTGTCCCTAGGTCATCTCGAAAATCCGATAAACCAGAGTTTGAGTTTGGCTGCAAAAAAGTATTTTGGTTAATGGAATTTTCAAGGTCATAATGGTGACCTAGGGTCACCACTTTATCTACGACTGATAAAATCGTATGCTCCCGGTCGATTGGTCCCAGTTTCGAGAAAATCGGCACAGCCGTTGCTGAGTTTGGGTTTGGCTTCGCTGGGGGTACCTATTTTGGTTTATTGGATTTTCAAAGTCATTATGGTGACCTAGGGACTAAGGTCACCAGTTTCAGAACTACCGCGTCAATCGTGTGCGCTGAATCGATTGGTGCTGGTTTGGAGGAAATCGGCCCAACCGTTGCTGAGTTTTTTCAAGTTTTGCATGCGTTATCCCGTCATTTGAACTCGAATTTGACCTTTAAGGTCAAAGGTCACGGTTGAGACTTGAGGTCATGGTCACGAACGTTAGGTCTGGGCCCTGTTTATCATCTGGGACCATTTTGGAAAGGATCCAGAAAAATAAAGGAATGTTAGCGGTAACCCATCGTTTGACCTCGAATTTGACATCCAAGGTCACGGTTGAGGTCATGGTCGCGGATGTTAGAAATGGGCTCTGTCTATCACCTGAGTTCATTTTGGAGAGGATCTGGCAATAAATTCGGGACGTTATGCGGTACCCGTCCTTTGACCTTAAATTTGACCTTGAAGATGACACTGAACTGCAAAATGAAGGTCTCATCCGTGATCAGCGTGCCACATTGACCTATGGCCGAGATCTGACCCAATTCTGAATCCGTCGCTGAATAAGTCGCTAACTTCACGGAGGTCAAAAATCCAGTACCTACTCAGTGAGGAGTGAGGACTCGCGAGCGCTAAGCGCTCAGTTGCGGTCATAGGCGTAGGAGCCGGGGGGCAGGGGGGCAACTGCCCCCCAAACATTTTCGGATTTTAACATTACGCCTATGGACGTTGCATGGAAAGAATCGATTCGAAATGCTTTGCCCCCCAACTTCAACATGAAGTTTCTATACTTTCATGCTCTTCTCCTTTCCTCTATCTGCTACTCTCCTCCTCTCTGGCTCTTCTCGTCTCTCTCTTTCTCTGCTCCTGCTCTCCTACTAACGCCCTGGTTGCGGTGTAGAATGTATTTTTGGATAGGGGGCGAGAAAATTATACAGACGTCAAGGGTGCCCTCGGCCAAAAAGCTCCTCTCCACGGCCCAAGGACCGCGTCTCTATTGATTCTTAAAAATCGGCGAGAATTGGTATCTCCTGGGCTCCTCGGTATATTAGGGCCACTATTTTTGCACCTTTGGCGAGCCCTCTACGAATGGTCTAGAGATAATAAAAAAGAAACGCTTCGACATACGGAAGTAGTTACGGTATCGGTCTGACCGCGCTGTTGGTCGTGTGTATAATATGAAGAATTTACGTCATCGACTGCAGCTGCCAGAGTGGCCCATACCTATGGTGCTCAATCAGAAATGCGAGCAGGTAGGTGCCACGCGATTTAATTGACCGGGTAATCCGAATGGTGACCACGGTAAAAACTGGGGAGAGCTGCGGACGGCGTGCGTCGTGCTCTCTGCCCGAGTTGGAGGTAAGATCGTAAGTTACACTTATTTGGATAACGTCATAAGTAGCTCGCATAAATGGGGTCGGGTCATGGACCCCGATTTTGCATCTACCCTACGTGGTTATATCGTGTGGAGTCCATTTCGGCGCTAAGGAAAGATAGTCGGAATGAGACTCTCGCTATACACCTTTGCCGCCGTTCCTACATGCGACTCACTTGATCGTATGGAGATTAGTTAGCGAGACGCATGCAGTCTGGTGGTAGCATGCATCTACCACGGTCTCGTTGGTGAGCGTGTAAAGGAGATAGAATCTCACAGGCCCAAGTTTCAGGCCTTCTGAGTTCTGAGGTCCCCGTCAGGCCTACCGAGGGCCCCAGGCCTACGGATTGTTCCCTCAGGCCGACTGAGGACCTTCTGTCGGCCTTATAAGTCATAAGTCATAAGTCATTTATTCAGATACATCCACGTTGTGGTTTTTACGTACAGCTGAGAACATAATCAGTGGAAACCGTGACAGAAAAATCAAGTGTTGGTCAGGATGAAGAAACAATACGATTGGCATAAAAGTAAAGAAAAAGAAAATAAATAAAAAACGACCAAAAAAAAAAAAAAAAAACACATGGTATTGCAGGACGCTGTCATCGCAACGTGTTCTCAGCGTTTTTCGCCGCTCTAAAAGCAAACGCATCCTGCGCTGCTCGAGCAGCGTCTTTCCCACGCAGGGAGTTTCAATGCTTCCTGCCCCGCAGTCAGCTCGGGACTCCGCGTAGTGATGATGCATGGGCTCGCTGGCAAACATGGCCGGTGGGCCGGCGGACACGCTCACGTTGAGCGCTCTCTGCACCTGGATGCAGTCATGCTGGCGCACCATCTCATCGACTTTCTGCCAGTCGAGGGATACCAGGGCAGGTGTCACATGCTCAAAACGTCGCACTCCTGTCACCAGCCTGGCCGCGAAGTTTATGTCTTTTGCAGTCCCGGTGCAGTGACACTTGACGGCATCCTTTAGCTGAAGGCCTGGCCTGGGGGATCCTTCATGGGCCCTCGGTATTTTTCTTCGGAAAAATAATGTAATTACTTATAATAGGAGGGCCTAGCTTACAAATCGATATGAATGAAGTCAGAATATACTATGCTGTGGCCACCCCCCTTACTGCCACACTGTTTGGGTGGGTGCTGGGCGGGCGAGGGCGGGGGGGAGAGGGTGGGGTGCGCGCGTGGGGTGGGGGGAGGGTTGAGGGCTGGTGGGGTTGCGGGGGGGCGCGGTCGAGTCGCTAGTAAAGTTAGACGTCAGCTCACGACACTGGCGGATCTGGACTCTCTCCGTGTGGGGGGGGGGGCATAAAAATATAAAAAGTATCCCATTTTTCCTCCCCTAGCTCGTCTCCTTATTTTGGTATTTCAGATCAAAGAATGACTTTTTTTAGACAAAAATCACTTTTTTCGGAACAAAAAATCGAAAAAGTCGGAGAAGAAAACTAACTCAAAACGCGATATTTCGTAGCATATACCTACACATATAAATAATACAAACATTTATATCGCACCAACTCGCAGGGGCTTCATCCGATAGTTTTTGAGTCGGGGTCTGCTGAAATGACGAAAAAATTTAGGGGAAATGTTTCTATTAGCGACCTCTCCCCATTTGCGACCTCCCACTATACACAGAAATTGACACTGAATACATTAATTAATGATCAGCGAGTGACCTCTGAATACCTACGGTCGCAAATAGGGAAATGTAAGTGTTCCAAATTAAAGTCCGCATAAAAATAACCGACACACCTATTACAACGGAAATCGACACAAAAATAAACCATAATATATGAACAATTCGGAACAAAAAAACTTTGTTTTCAAGAAGTACTGCAGTAGTAAAAACGCACATATGAGAAAGAGCAATTAAGTGCGTTAAACGGCGGAAGAAAAACACGTGTTTTCTTTCAGCACACGTGCAGAGCACTACCGTATAAATACCAAGTAGAAAAGTGGCTGAACTGGTAAAACGGGGCTTCGGATCACACGATGGCCGATTTAGCCATGCTTTTCTTAAGTTGTTACTTCGGTGTCAATTTCTGTGTATAGTGGGAGGTCGCAAATGGGGAGAGGTCGCTAATAGGAACATTTCCCCTACATTTTTTCGTCATTTCAGCAGACCCCGACTCAAAAACTATCGGATGAAGCCCCTGCGAGTTGGTGCGAGATAAATGTTTGCATTATTTATATGTGTAGGTATATGCTACGAAATATCGCGTTTTGTGTTAGTTTTCTTCTCCGACTTTTTCGATTTTTTGTTCCGAAAAAAGTGATTTTTGTCTAAAAAAAGTCATGATTTGATCTGAAATACCAAAATAAGGAGACGAGCCCAGATCCGAGGAGGAAAAATGAGATACTTTTTATATTTTAAGCTTGAAATTGGACTCCAATGGCTTCCTTTCGTTACGACTGACAAGCTGGTTTTTGAATTTTGAGTCTGCCCAAATAAGAAGTGAAATTACGAAACGTGAACTTAGAAGGTATAGCATTACAATTGCTAAAGTTGGGTGCTATATCACACCCGGTCGCAACTGGGAACAGTTCCCTATTTGCGTTTTTTGCAAGGGCTTGCAAGAGCGCAATTTGCGATTATATACCTATACGAATGTGTGAATAAAGTAAGACCATATATGGCTAGAAAAATGTTCACACAGCACACTTCCCTTAAAACAAGTTCCCACGGTCGTAACAACGACAGCATAATCACCAGCGCGTTTCAACCTAAGGGGGTCGCTATATAATCGGAACATTTCCCCTACCCCTTTTGGCGTGTATTTAAGCCTTTGCAACATATTTATGCGGATTTTCATGTTATAGTAGGTATTTAGTTATTTAGCGTCGCAGCGTAGTTCCCTTTTCAGATCCCTCACCATGTATTTGGTTGAATAAAGCCTTATTCAAGCTATTTATATGATATATGCCTTATATGCCTCAGAAGCGATCGGCACTACAAATTGACTCTCCAAGCCAGATTGGGCTCTCTGGAGGTCAAACCCAGTAAACATATGGCCGTGAAGTTAGCGTCGTCATCACACAATTACAGCGTCAACTTGTGATATTCCCCCAAAACTTCGTCCTTAAGTCAATCAGACCATGATGATTCCAAAATGAAAAATCAAATCCATTTTGCGATAGCATTGACCTTCCAGGTCAAATTTCAGGTCAAAGAACAGGGAACGCGCTGGAGCCTAAAGTTACCGTCCGATTTGCTTAAAAGTGGTCTCAAACGATTCCTGGGGTCAAAATCAAGTTCGATCTAGACTTTCAGGTTTAAAGATCATGACTTTCTAGGTCAAATTTGAGGTTAAAGGACGCGGAGCGCGCTGGAGTTTAAAGTTACCTTGAAACATGAAAGTCTCGTTCACGCTAGATTTTGACCCAAGGAATCGTCCATTTAAAGCAAATCGGACGGTAACTTCAGGCTCCAGCGCGTTCCCCGTCCTTTGACCTGAAATTTGACCAGGAAGGTCATGACCTTGAAGTCTGGGTCAAAATCTAGCGTTAGCGGGAATTTCAGACTTCAAGAATCGTTTGAGACCACCTTTAAACAAATCGGACGGTAACTTTAGGCTTCAGCGCGTTCCCCGTCTTTTGACCTGCAATTTGAACTGGAAGGTCACGACTCACAACCTATAAATTTGAAAGTCTCTCTCACGCTAGATTTTGACCCAAAAAAATCGTTTGAGATCATTATAAATCGAATCGGACGGTGGCTTTAGTCTCCAGTGCGTTTCCCGTCCTTTGACCGGAAATTTGACCTTGACCTGAAATTTGACCTTGACCTGAAATTTGACCTGGAAGGTCATGACCTTGAAAACATGAATAACCTTGCAACATGGAAGTCTCGCTCACGCTTGATTTTGACCCAAGGAATCGTTGGCCGCGACATCGGACGACGTCGGCTATAGACGTCGGTCCGATGTCGGCTACGCGTCGTGTATGTCCGGCTATGTCGAGCCTCGAGGTCCAGCCGAGGTCCAGCTGACGTCGGGCCTATGATTCGGCATGCCGCTGCTGAGATGCCGATATCTGCCGAAGTCGGCCCGACGTCGCCCCGATGTCGATCCGATGTCGGCATGCCGAGATGCCGACGTCGGGCCGGTCGGGCCAACGTCGGCTGGAGGCCTTGGCATAGGCAGGCGGGACACATCCGACGTGTAGCCGACGTCGAGCTGACATCGGGCCGACGTCGGCATGCCGCTGCCGAGATGCCGACATATGCCGACGTCAACATGCTTTCTGGGAAGTTGTATTTACAAGGTTACCTGCCTAGCTATAGGTAGGTAACCTTATGAAGTCAGACTGGATGCACTGGACCCAATGCAAGGTCGGAGTGGGCAAATTTGCAAGCGAGATGTTGGAAAACGAAGTAAAATTTGTTTCGAGTCACTTCGATCGACTGGGCTGTTGAGCCCCTTCGAGGCTCAAGGGGGGCATGGCCCTATGCTCCCCCCTCTGGATCCGCCACTGCCAGTAGTCACCCCAGCGCGGCGGACAGCGCCGCCCGAGTTTGGCTGAGGGATTTTACAGATGGCGCTTCTGTCGCGCTACAGCTGCTCGTGAGTCTACCCCGTAATCCCTGTGGATTTTTATGTTGAGAGCACATTGCTAGCAATTTGCAGTGGACTTCAAGCAGAAAAGGTGACCTAATTATCGTACGTGTTGCTGGAATATGTGCCGGTTCCGTGACTCAGAAGTTTGTGGCTAGGGTGTCGGGGGAGAGGGATCCGGCGTGCTTCCTCTACGAAATCGCCATGTTCACGGGTGTTTTACGGCGCATTGACAATGGTTTTCTGTATGTTGTTTTCCTTTGTTACTTAGTTCCTGATTATATTTGCCTTTCTTGGCGCTATTTGAATAAGTTTTGAAATATACTTAGGGTCTGTCACTTTAAGCATAAGAACTAAGTGGGAATGGTTCTCCCAATTTTACTGACATTTTGGATTAACCTTTTCTTTAATGATAGTGCATCAAGTCAGAATTTATATTTCTTTCATCTAGGTCATCCAGATATGTGAAGCATGCTTATTTGAACTAGTTTTACTTGATTTATACAGGTTTCCTTTCCTTACTTCCACCTCAATCTAAAAAAAACATTGCATCATCCAAACTTGAACTGGCTTTGAAACATTATCTTTCTCTCTCCAACAACTTTGGCATCATCCAGGTTGGCTTTGAGATATCATATAAATAATAAATGTCAAGGTATGGCTTGAAATCCTTTGGAAAGGTGTCAAAAGCAGTTTAAGAACAATACAAACAACCATTGATTTGAACAATCAAATGCAAAGCATGGTACAATTTTACTAAAAGTCTAACACCTATTTCATGCATACATTTTGGATTTCTTTTGGTATTTTGATGTGCTGATTCAAAATCTGATACTTATGTGTGGCACAAATGAGTCATAACCTAACATAACTTAAATATAATCTAGCCTAGCCTAGCCAGTGCACCCATTGTGGAGCAGCAGCAGATCTGTCAGGATGATTTAAAATATTCTTTTCAAAGCAATTGAGTACCAGATTTAGAATCAGCACATCAAAATACATCAGGAAATACAAAATTTATGCATGAAACAGGTGTTTGACTCCAGGTAAAATGATACTTAAAGCATTGTTATGCACCTTTAAGACTATTACTCAGCCACTTTGATATAAATGGAAGCTAAGTTTGTGATTTGTAGGAATTTTAACCTTCAGATATAGGTACATCTTAAACCAAAAAATGCTCTGAGCGCTTGTTTTGAAAAGGTTGTAGAACACTGCAGAATAGAGAACATGACCTATGTTGATGCCTTTTCAATTTTAGTAGGTAGGGTACTACCCTGATGGGAGACATGTCCAGTGTTTGATTTTTTGTTTCGTGACCTGGTCCCGGAGAGTGCAAATCTATAGGTGGAGAGGAAAATTATCTTGTAAGGAAAATTGATCTTTCATTTTTTTGAAGAAAATGTATTTAACAAGTAAAAGATCATGACTTGTAATATACATTCAATTTGTGTGAGGAAAACTGAACCATATTTTAACTAGAATGTTGGCTACATCAAGTGAAAACAAGAAATTTCCAGATAAATATAAAGAGCAATTTTATCACCCCAAAAAGTCCAGAAAATGGAAAAAATCCCAAACTGGACAGTGTACATGTCACTGGCTATTGTATTTTGCCATTACTTTTTTATGAGAGCTATATTATTGACTTTGATTGGCATTTTCAATAGCCAGTTTGTAATGCCACATGAGTTGTGGGCTTCCTTGGATTATAGTATCTTGGTAAATATGAAATTGATATGCCTAATTGTTGCCTCTTCATGTTACCTGTTGTATTGCCAATGGAAATGTGTCAGTCTGCTGAATCTGCTCTCCTTGCTGGCAGCGGCATTTGCAGAATAAGTTTGTTGTGTCCAATTTGTTTGTTGTGTTTTGTTCTGTTATGCCAATGCCATATTGTATACTATTTGGTTCAATGAAACTTTTTACTTCCAAGGACTTTTTGTTGCATCCATATGCTAGGTACATAAGTTTGATGTCTCATGTCCTAGTATTACAACTTAATTTATGTATTACTACTGATTGTTAGCATCTTATCCTATATTGCTATCCTTTTTATACTTCACACATAAAACATATGTGCTGTTTTTATTTTTCATTTCATTTGAGACTATGTTGGTACAGTGTCCTAGCATAAGGCAATCTGGGTTAAAAATTATAACCTATTAGGTTGTTATTTTCCACCCAGATTTCCTTATGCTAGGACACTGAACCAACATAGTCTCAAATTAAACTAAGTATAAAAGCAGCACATATGTGTGAAGTATAAAAAGGATAGCAAGATAGCATAAGATGCTTACAAACAGTAGTAATACATCAATTAAGTTGTAATACTAGGAAATAAGACTTAAAACTTATGTACCTAGCATATTAATGCAAACATGTCATCATGAGCAAAAGTTTCATTGAACCAAATGGTAGACAAAATGTCATAACAGAACAAAACACAACATAAAATTAGACTGGAAAATGGATACTATTTTTGCACTCTTTTCCCAAGTTTGACTTAACTCAATTACTGTCGGGGGGGGGGGGGGTAAATCGGCCGCCTGAGGTTTTTCGCGTACAGTTCATTAAACATTCAACATGGAATCTTTTAACTTGGTGACTTTTCCCAACATTGCATTGCGCATCGAATGATCTTTTGTTTTTCTATAAAAAGAAACATTAAGAGGGGGTTCCTGACCGTTTTTAGGTGGGCATGTTCGGCCGTTTTGATCCAAAACCTTTGCATGAGTAATCACTCGTGGAAAGTTGTTTGTCGTAGCAAAGTATTAGCGAAAACAGGCTTCGGTAAAGAATGGAATGCTCTTTCAGATGGCAGCCTCGAAATTTCACAATTTTGATTTTTGAAATCCATTTTTTTAGAAAACATTTTCAACTGTTATGAGTTTTTTTTTTACTTTCATGAAGTTTAAAAAACGAATACATGTAAAAGAAGACATGCCAATGAATATCTGTTGACAATTCCAGGTCGATATATAAATCTGTGATGACCTGAAGTCGGGTCAAATGCCAACCTTCCATTATAAATATATGGTGTAAAATGCAAAATCGTTATTAAAACTCATTATATCAATCCAATGATTTCAGTATCATTTCATCTTAGACCCTTTCCGATGACGAAACCGTTCTTATAAAAAAATGAGTCGCTGGCTCTTTTTTTTTAAATGTGCTCAGAACTCGGCGCAGGAGATGTTTAGCGTCGAAATAGCGCCTCAGATTTGCAGCATCAAAGCCAAATACTATGTAGGTATCCTACATCATGCCCAAACATAGCGAATTTCCAGACCTGAGGCCATTAAAAAAAAAATCGAGCCGGTTGCTCGTATTTTTATAAGAACGGCCTCAGGATACAATTTTTAGTCAGTGACCATTTGCAAAGTCATTCAAGGTCATGCACTCTTTTTTGTCAATAACTCGTGTCAGAATTACCGTAGAGACTCGCAACTAGTGCAAAAACGTTTGTCTCGTCAACCCTCATCTTTTCATATGTAGCTTGACCGGCTATGTCACCTTGACCTTGACCTTAACCTGTGGTCAAATTTGGAAATCGACCAAATTGATATGTTTTGAACCGCAATGACGATAGAAACACGATGGTATCAAAATCATTACTCTAAATGTTAAATGTAAAAAGTTATTCATGAAACAACTTTTGCTGAAAAACAGGTTTGTTTACAATTGATGATCTCTATAGCTAAAACCATTGACCTGAGGACTGAGGTCACTTCTGATGATATTCTAGCGAAAAACAAATGTCTTTCCGGTGCTCTTTTCGGATTCCTTCAAGCTGCCATAGTTTCTGAGATAATGGCAAGGTTTCCTGAAAAACTTCATATTTTGGCAAATACTTGTTTGTTTATTTGTTTATCTAATGACAATGAGCAACAGGCATTCACCCAATTACAGCTCAAGTCGAGTAATTAAAACATTCGACGAACACGACAAGCAAATGCACATACACACGCACACAAGTTGGTTAGACAAATATGTAACACAAAAATATGATATCTAAAATAGAACAAAAGTTCATGAAGCAGTAAGATAATCAAGTAAAAATAAATAATCGTGAACAATATTTCACAGAATATGCTGTGAGGCTAAAAAGACAAAAACGTTTTCGTAAAATAAGACATGCGATCGTAAACGAGACAACCCCATATGAGTAAAAACCAGAAATAAAAAAGTATAAAACTCGCAAGCTCGGTTTCCTTCCCGCACACGCACAGCGCACACTTAAACCTAAATCACATCAGCAAGTTGCTGTAAGCCCACACCGCCAAAACTTTTTACATCGACTTTACCTGCATTCTAAAAAAAGCCTAATAAGGTATCAGTTGAAAAGGTCCGACTGCAGGGCAGGTAGACCCAGGAATAGGTTGGTGTTTGCGAGACGCCGTGGCAAAGACGGCGCGTTTAACAGTTTCTTCTCTACGAAATGGGACGTGCATGATTGTGTGCGATGCTTGCGCGGGTATCCGTGGTGATCATTTGCAAGAGAAGCTTGAAGAAGGAAAGAAGCTCGATCCATCCTTGATAAAATTGCATGTACAAGAAGGTAATGTCATACTGTACTCTTCTCTGAGCAAGCGAGACGATAATGAAAATAACTTTACAAGATCTTTGAAATTGAGAGTGAGGTGTGAATGGTGAGAGGCATGGAAGTGTGACTCAAACCAGATAAAACTTGTGTTTGGACGCGGTCCAACCGATCGCATATGTTCTGGCTGCGCCTCCCCATATCACACATCCGTACTCGAGTATGGAGCGTACGTTGCCGTAATATGCTGCCAATATGGGCTCCGTTTCAAGGCGCCGCGAGCACAACCAGTCTGAAGAGATCTTATCATAACACCCAGTGCTCTGTTTGCTTGGTAACAGTAAGTTTAATGTGGTCTCTAAATGTGAGTTTTAGTGTCTAAATATACTCAAGATCACGGAATTGGAAAAAAAACGTGTTCCAAGGTGTTTCGTTAATTTTTGCAAGTCCCACTGGAATTGGAGTCGTTTAAAGTCATAGTGAATTCATTTACATTTTGTCGGATTTAGATTAAGTTTCCAGTCTGCGACCACTGGCAAAGACTGTCCATGATCTCCTTGCAGCAAAAGTGGAATCGTTCGTATTGAAAATTTTGTTGATATAATTCTTTAACATCATCGGGCAAATAGCAAACAGTTGGTCCGGTGATTTTGTTTAGGCAGTGTTAACATTACCAAGCGAAAGTAATGGCGATAGAATGCTTCTTCCGGTTTCGCGGAGACCACGTTTGTCAGTCGGAGAATTTTCCAATTTACAACAACTCGTTTGTTTGTAATATATATATTATATATATATATTTATATATATATATATATATATATATATATATATATATATATATATATATATATATATAATATAATACGACCTTTTATGACGTCATTTGACCTTGAAGATATTGACCCAGGGTCAATACAATTTTACAAAGTAAAGTTTTTCGTAGACTACCCATAGACCAATTTTCACTATTCTAGCTTTTATGGAAGCTGAGATCTGACGGGGGAAATAAGCCTCATCCCGACAGATTTATATACTTTGCATCCGTCCAGGAATAGGGTTAAATTGTCCACTCTTTATCTTGAAATGCATTGGATAATTGGAACTCAGGTAACTCTGATTTATGGATGTAATAATAGGGACTGCCTGTGGAGGGAGATACGGGTAAGAATTGGCATAGGTGCTCTCCCATCAGGGTAGGTAACTCATTCTGGTAAGTGGGTAATTGGTTATTGATAAAGCTGATAACAAATTGTTTTGTTTTTTATTATTTATGCTTATCTTTAGCTGAAAAAATACACTCTGCACCCCAGCTCCAAAGCAACTCTAGGATCTTGTGCATGGGCGCCACATAACCATTGAGTTGAGGCGCCCTTAAGCCCAAATCATCATCATCATCATTGTGCTGATTACTGCATCATTTGGACGTTGGCATCAGTTGTGGAAGTTGGTTTGATTGAATACAACGTTTGAACAGGTACTGTCTCATTCACTGGCGGATCCAGAGCTAAAGGGCTAAAGGCGCCCCCCCCCACCCATTCCAGGCCGGAAGGGGCGGCAAAATAGAAATTACCCCCATATCGCTAAAAATGGTGGATAAAAATGGATACTGGCTGTGAAAGATAACGTTTTGACGGATAAGTAAGTTATTTTTGCCCTCGTTTGGTGTTTTCTCTATTTGCTCGTTCGTGTTTCCTCATTTGGTAGCATTTGGTAGCAATAGGGAGTAGGCAAAATGGCCTGTTTTGACACTAACTTTTGACCTGAGCGTCGTGGTAATTTGTATTTTGTATCTTGTAGGTATTTGAGTGCACCAAACACGCCGAGAAATCGTATTTTGGGTATAGGTAAGGGATACATTAAAACATTTACACTAGATAAAATGATAATTTTTCATACTCGACCCCCCAGGGTCAAGTACCCGGGGGCCCACAACAAAAAATAGCCCCCCCCCATATTGGGAGGCTGGATCCGCCAGTGGTCTCATTTGGATAAGGGTTGATTAAATTAAGTGATTTTCAACTTAACCCTAATAATTCCTGGAGGGATGAAAAGATACGAATCTGTCGGGACTCGGGGGTGGGGCTTATTCGGCCCCCCTTCAGATCTCGGCTGCCATAAGAGCTTGAAACTTGGTATGTGGTTAGGGTCGACCATGAGCTCTATTTTGTTAAATTTTGTGACCTTGGGTCACTATCTTCAAGGTCAAATGACGTCATCAAAAGTCATATTTGTCAAAACTGATATTTTCAGGAAACCTCGCATTATCTCGAAAGACTATAGGCAGCCCAGGAGGACATCCGAAAAAGTATGTAAAGCTGTTTTTTGATTGTCTTTCGCACATGGCACAGACAATGACCTCAGTTAATGTTTGGGCTGTAGAGGTCAACAAAATGTTAAAAAAAAAAATTTAGCAAATTTTGATCGTTAATAACATTTTATCTTAAAACATATAGAGTCTTAATTTTGATACCATTTCGTGTTCTTTTTTGTAATTGGGTTCGAATCATCCAAATTTGTCAAATTCGTAAAATTTGACCCCTGGTCAATGTCAAGGTGACATAAGTCGGTCAAACTGCATATCAAAAGATGCGTATTGACGAGACAAACGTTTTGAGACCATTTTCGAGTCTCGATGGTGTTCCTGTCACGAGTTATAGATGTCAAAGTGTTGGTGGCCTTGAATGACCTTTCAAAAGGTCACTGACTAAACAATTCATCCTGTTCATCAATAAGGGCCTAAGATGACATGGTACTGAAATAATTGGATTGATTCAATTGGTTGAACCCTTGTTTTTTTTCATTTTTTACCATTTATTTATATTGGAAGATTAGCATTTGACCTGACATCAGGTCATCAAATATTTAGATATCACCTTGAAACTTTAAAAACATATTACTTGGCATGTTTTATCTTACAAACTTTTTTTTTTCGTTTTTTTAACGCCATAAAAAATATCATTTTGTGAAAAAAGTTTTCAAAATTTTCGGACTTTAAAATAATTTTTTTGACATTTCTAGATTGCCATCTGAAAGAACAATCAATTCTCTACCGATGTCTGTTTTCGCTAACACTTTCCTTCAAAACACAACTCTCCACAAGTGCTTAACCATGCACAGATTTTGTGTCAAAATGGCCGAACACGCCCCCCTAAAAACTGTCTTGGACCCCCTCCTAATGATTAAATTTGGGAAAAAGTACACCATTCGATGCGCAATGAAATGATAGGAAAAGTCAGCAAGTTTGAAGATTGTGGGTTGAGTTATGAATGAACTGTACGCGAAAAACCTCAAGGGGGGGGGGGCGATTCGCTCCCCCCCCCGACAGTAATAGGGTTAACAAATATGTGTTTTAGTGATTCCATGAACAGCATGCCTGGTGAAATTTAGGAAAAATTGTTCAATTAAGAAAACACTGCTGGCTTTCTATTTCATCTGTAAATGCATTGACCTAAGCTTGACAAGATTGACAAAGGATGAATATTTCTAAAGAGTGTGTTTTTTATAGTTAAAACAAATCAATCTATCTCAAATAGCTTAACCCTATTCCGTGCTAGCGACAAGAATTACGGTAACGTGCTGGGGAGGGGCAGATTCTGCCCCTAAAAAAATAGAGCTCCCCGAGATCTCGAGAACCACTCAGTCGATTGCGATGGAACAAACACCATTTGATGCGTCCTGGCAATATTTTTTAAATCTGATTTTTTCGTCAAAAAGGTAGGCCAGGGTGCAAAAAATACGATTTTGTTTAAAGGTCATTGCGGCTATATGGTTAGACCGATTTTCATGCTCAAAACGTTTTTGAGCTTCCAGTGTACTGATCTTAAATATATAAAAAGGACAAGTACCAAAATCGAAAATCATTTGCATATTCAGGGGATGTAAAATGAGGGATTTTCTGATAATACATATGTGCTGTTCGTGATTGTTTGGGACGATATGAACGGTACATGAGGACATTCTTTGCTGTAATTTGTTAAATGTAATATATTACGCATAGGCGGATCAAGGTAAATATCGTGTGGGGGGGGGGCACAAAAAAAGTCCGAATGTTTTGTATGGATGTCTTTCCGAGGTCAGACAGAACCCACGCTAAGCAGAGCTTGTTGTGCAGGTCCTGACCTCACCACCCGATCGCGCAATTCCTGTTGGCCGGCAGAATTTAGAGGACGTAAGGTTTACGTGCCGAACATACTGGACACGGTCCGCCCCGCTCACTGACCTCACCTACTTGGTGCGACCGCTGCCACGCCGCAGGCCTTATCAGTCAGGAGCAATAGCGAGCGCCGAGCGACTCGAACCCGGGCTGCCACTACCGGGATAGGTCAGGAGTCCAGCGCTCTCCCACTGAGCTACAGGGGCGGACAAAATGTTGCATTATAGCAAGGCGATTTGTCGGAGACGTGGGGATGTGACCAACACTCTGTGATGGTTGTATAGCACTATGCGGTCCTGTTCGTCTCATCGTGCTGTAATTGCTCGGTAACCCATAACTAAGCCTTGTATGTAGTCTATTAAGAACGAAAATAACGTTCAGTTCCGTTGTTTTGGCGTCATACACGTCATAGGTGTGACACCAATGACGTCATATCAGCATCTGTCTAGGCAGCAGTGATGTTCCGGAACACCGTTGCTTGTACGGGGGTGCCAATTGTGAAGTTCGATGAGGTGAAGAGAGGCCTGTAAGAGCGAGAGATCTTCATCCACGCTACCCTGTGTTATACTTGGTGGTCTTTAGACGTCACTGATGCATACCACCGCCCTCTGGTGGTGGTTAATCTTATGAATTTATTGACGAGAATGATCGCTATTTCGGCACGTAACTGTTACTAAATGTGAAGGAAAAGTGGAAGCGATCGAGTTCGAGGGAGCTACCGTGACGAGTGGAAACGACACAACGTTTGGGGTACTTTGAAATATGGTTGTTCGCGTTAACTAACGTTTATTACTGGTTGTCACGTCACTTGGTGCTTACAACATTCCAGTTTGTGAATTGTTTAACCAGGTTCGGCAGGATTTTCCTGCTGGATGTCTCGCTTGTGTTGACTTGTGACGTGTGATACATACTTTTCCCAAGGTGCTATATTCCCTTTAAGAAATTGATGCACGGTCCTAGGATTGCTTTGAAGGTGGGGTGCTGAGTGGACAATTATGGCTAAAAACGAGCATAGAGTGCAAAATTCAACAAAAAAAGATATGTAGGGGAGACCGGGGAACGTTCTGTCACTTTTTTGCTAATTGGCCCTGGCGGGCACACTTTTCAGAGTTGGTGATTGATACGTTACATACATCAATAGCTTCAAATCGTTTTTAGGAGTTCAAGTGGTATCTCAGTTTGTTTCGACACCAGTTCGATAATGGGCGATGACTCCATTGACAGAACCTGCCCCAATACGGGGCACGTCTCTGTCACCTTATGTGGGCACATTCTGTAATTGATGGGGGCACTTCCTGTTATCCACCGACGGTCATTTGTGGTGTCCCTGCAGGGGCGGAAGAGGTTTCATTCATCGCCACCGATCAATAGTGTAGAAAAGACGGCGTATATTACGATCCCAACACGGCATGTTTGCGTTTATTCTGTATGCCATGCACGAAAATCAGAGTCCCGAGTACGCCATGATTTTTCATTTTAAACTTTTCCATTTTATACATTTTAGGGACCATGACATTAGAAGCTCAAAAACTCTTTTTGCATAAAAATCGGTCGAATGACATGGCTACAATGACCTTTCAAAAACATCCAATATTTTCGAATGTGTTGCCCCTTGGCCGCCCATTTTTGAACAAAAAAGCAATTTCGGGGTACAAAAAGAAATATTTTGTCACGACGAATCGAATGGTGTTCTTCCCATCCGAATTCGCCTAGCGGTTCTCGAGATCTCTGGGGGGGGGGGCAGAAATCTGCCCCCGCAGTTTAAACGTATTCTGGACGCTCGTGAACTGCACCGGCACACCCGATTCGTTTTTTTCTTCCGCTTGATAGTGGTGTACCATATTCCTGTAAACAACAAGGGGCAAATTTTTTTCATTTTTTTTTTATGGGTATTTCGGGGTTTATTAAGGCGATACGAGCTTAAGATCATGAACAGATTCAGTTGACGAACCTGCCCAGATTGGGTGACAGAACCTGCCCCCACTCGACGCAGGTCACACTTTTTCGATTTTTTACTGAAAACTTGGAGAATGGGGCAGAATAACGCCGCTCAGCCAAAATGTTCTCGACATTCTATTTAGCCCATGACAGCATTCAAAAGAACACTATACAATTACTTAATGGCCACAAACCAAAGTTTTGTTCACTTGAAAAAAAGTTTGATTTCTGTGAAAAACAAAATTTTCCTAATTTGGCCAATCTGGTCGCAGGCATGTTGTTGTTTTGATAGTACCAGGCCACTGCAAGCACAAAGGAACATATGTTACGAAACAACCATATACCTGCGGTGGATAGTAACTTCACGAGGAAACCCCGCTGACATAATGTGCCCCTTGACAGAACGTGCCCCGTTCTCCCCTACTCGGCTTTATCCAATTACACGCTCACCAGAATTAGTTATTAGGTACCTATGCCAATTCTTGCCTGCCTTTCCCTACACAGGCCGTCTCTATCATTACGCCCATAAATCAGTATCAGGGTTCCTATATACAATACATTATGAAATAAGGAGTGGAAAATTAACAGTAAAACTTGGAAAAGAATGGGAAATAAATATACATTGGGTGTCGTTTTCCACCCAAATTGCCCAGTGCTAGGACACTGAGTCATTTTTTCTCAATTGATTCCGTTTTATTGTCGTAAAAATCACTCTGACTTTGAATCTTGCAGTTTTAAAAGGAAATTTGTTTCTACGAGCATGCAATATAGCATATAGCTTGGCGGTGTTTTTTGCCTAATGTGGGTTAATACAAATGCCCATTAATTCTGCTTATTTAGGTGGAAGTATACAACGGTCTTCGTTTATGTCAATATCGTGTTTATTGTACCGTACATACATTTTATAATATCATATCTTTCGAGACATTGATTTCCCTGTGCATCATATTTCCCTCTAGAAACGATTAAACTGAAATTCGGTGTGTGGTTTGGGACCACAACACTGGCAATGTCACTCAAGTCAAACTTTGGGTCACACTGCACGTGCGCAGGTGCACTCCCCTATTCCGTAACTAATGTCCTTGCTATCGGGTTTATTTGAACTCGCTCGTCCTTCGCCGTTTAACCCGGCATTGGCTGGGGTCTCAGCCGAACGCCATTGGCTGGGGGGGGGGGCGAAAACGCCTCCCTCGTTATATCCGAACCAATTATCGCAGCGAACAGCGCGAGACGGCTAATCGAAAGCTCTCAACGAGATCACTCTTAGCGTACTCGAAAATTTTATAAATTAAGGTCAGGCAAAGGGTCACAAATGGTATTATTTTATTTTGAAACCATGCTTCCCATCCAAAAGCCGGATTTTGAGACGAAAAATCGCACAAAGTGCTCTAAAATGTTGTAGGTGGCATCTCTCGTTTAAGCAAAAAGTGAAATTGTAAGCAAAGTTTCAAGTCCAAGGTCAGGTCAAATCAGGCCCACTATTTGCAAGATCATGCGAAACAGGTTTTATGGTATCTTACACAAAATAACTCATTAATAGCAGCCATTTTCAGATCTGACCCGTATAAGGTCAAGTCAGGTCATAAGAGGTTCAAATTTTTAGAAATATATAAATATAAATAAAAATGCATTTAATGTAATCCAGTTTTGTCTCAGCAACACAGTGGTACCATTTATTTGTATGTATCTGGTCGATAAAGCCCCCAAAACGTACTTTCAAAAAGTGACTTCATGAGGTAATCATACGTCTTGGGAAGCAATCAGTGATTCAAAAATAGAGATATGGCTTTGAAATTCGGTTTGGGTATTTACATATGTGGTCTCTTACATATTTCCGTTTTTTTTTTTTTTTTTGTTTTTCTTAAAAATGTGATTGTGGCATTAAAAAAATGCTTTTTTGAGGGGTCAAAGTCCAAAAAATTTGGAAAATCCGCAGATAGCCATTTTCTACCCCTATCAAATTGTATCTTTTGACATTATTGAATTGATTTGCTTTACCGCCCGCCGACTGGGCCTTTGCCATTCCTTCGCCCGACTGGGGGGGGGGGGGTGTATTGAACCCCCCCTCTAACTCGGCTCCCATGGCACGTAGAACCAAAACAAAAGACATTGTTCGAACGCTAATCAAAAGATCATTTTCGAAACTATTTTCAGACTTTTTTTCCGCTCACCGTCCAAAAATCGGGTTCACTAAGGTGCATCGAAGGTCAATTTCAAGTTTGTAGGACATCGCTCCCCAGAAACCCCCAAATTAAGCTCGGAAACTATTGCTATCTAAGAAACCAAACGTTCAAAAAAAAACTATCGCTTAGCCATTGAATTTGCTATCGCTGTATGTTCTCAAATTGACCTCAGGTCAAATAGTTTAGGCTCTATGAGGTCATTAAATCAAAAAAACTGATTTGGCCAAAAAATATTTTCGTGAATAACTTTCATTACTAACAAAGATAACGCCATAACTGTTTACGCCATCGTGTTTGTGTCTCGTCGCGCTTTTGAAATATGTCAAATTTGATCATGTTAGGTACACTTAAAAAAAATGACTCAGGTCAAGTCAGTCTCAAGTAGGTCATTGTTGCATGATCAGTGGATGTTCTTGACGAACAAACACACTTGTGAAAGTTTGTGTTCTCTATCGTTCATTATGACCAGAGTTATTTGACGAAAGGTGTGGTGAGCCTCGGATGACCTCAGATGACCCCGTTATGTTCGCCTGAGCAAAACCTGCACTATGCATACATAATATCATCATGATAACATCATCCAGAAGAAATGGCACGTGATATCGCGACAAAGAAAGCATTGATTATTTCTCATTGACTTATAATGAGGAGAGATCGCAAATTAGGGACCGACTAAGGTCACGATACAAAAAATCCAAAATATACATTATTTAGGAATACTAATGACTTAATTAATCCGAGTTATAATCAATCGATCCGCTTAAAAACCTGTAGTATATGGCACGACCCGCCCAAGACGATTTTTGTAGGGTAGGCTCGAGCGTGACGCGTGACCTAGGTGACCTGATTCCCGAACACAGAACTGAATTTTCGCAAAATGTCCGGAAAGAATCAGTGAATAGTTATGCCAAATTTGATCACACCCATCTGTCTTGCGCGATCTGACACACACGCCGGCTATCACACCCATCTGACACACACGCCTTGCCACATAACTTTATAGTTGAGGCGCCCTTAAACCCAAATCATCAGCATGGCACACACGCCGCGCGCGACACTAATGTTTGTTCAATAATTGAACATTTCCATACATAACTTAGTGTTGATTTATTCAATAATTGTGTATGAGTAGAGCAGTAATTGAATCATTGGGTTCCAAAATAGATCACGATTGAATCATTCCAAGCAAAGTAGATCAATAACCAGCGTGATGGTGTTGCAAACATTTCGAACATGAAACCTGGAAAATCAGAGAGAATATATATGCCTCCTCCTTCGCACCAGGTGATTACCTATCTAAAGGTGCCAATCATCCTAAAATAACCCTTAGTGACTATTGTGTCATTTTCTTTACAGACATGCTCTAAGGGAATCCTGAAGAGTTCCCACAAGCACGATGTCGGAAAACACATGAGCTGAACATCTTTGTATGTCAACATGGTTGTGACGGAAACATGAGTTAAGTACAAACCTCTTGTGAAAGACAATTTATCATGCAGATGAATTTCAGACCCTGTCAGAAATAGCTAAATAAGAAAAGCAAGTATGTCATTACCCAAGGAGCTACCAACTGAACCTGAGCTTCAGATGGAAGGTGAAGAAATGCCGACTTTATGTCATGGCGTTGACGCTAATGATTTGAGTGAAGTACCAAATGGTAAGGAAAACACGGGAGCGACTGTCTCTGATGTTGAAAGGGACACTTTCAAAGCAAAAGCTTCTTCAGGAGACATGGCTGAGCAGCTCACGGAAAGTGCTTCCCTCGTAAAACAGCCTGTACTTACTTCAGCTGCCTCTGTCGAAAGTGAAAAGTCTGGTGAGACAAAACACGCTCCAACAGATAAATCAGATGTCTTTTTGCAGAAAGAGACAGTATGTTCGCTATTTCCATTATCGAAAACATCGACTGGAAATGATGCACCTGCAGAACCGAGCGACTTCACCGTTAACTCAGCAACGGAAACAGAGCCATCGTCATTGCTAGCTACAACGCACAGCAGCGGAGAAAGTTCCAAGGCACAGGACGTAGCTGGCAGCTCCATTGTTGTAGCTCACGCAAGGGATCTGAAAGAAAACTCTTCTCTGCCATCTGCGCCAAGCACACACGATACTGACGCGAGTGCTTCTTTAACTCTGTCGAGTGGTGTTACAGAAAAGTCGGTAGGTGGAGAAGGTCCACCCCTCTTACAGGTTGAATCGCCACCACCTTTGATGACAAAAGTACAGGTTGTTGAGGCGAAGAAGAACGTTGCAACCACACAGAAAAGACCTGGTAGCACCGGTGTTACCAGACAGGCACAGGCGCCACCCGTGCTACAGCCAGAAGTCATCACGATCGACGACGACGAGCCAATGTGTGACTTTGAGGAGCCACCACTGCTGCTGCCAGAGGTGGCCATGACTCGCAAGCGTAAAGGCATTGTTCGGAAGAGGAGCTTCTATGGGGACACTATCGACAGTAGCATCCTCAAAGAGTCGATCCTGGAGGGTAGTCCTGCGAAGAGGGCTCATAAAAGTGGCATGACGAGCGTTGTGAAACCCAAGCTGTCGGCGCAGACTGCCTTCACTAGTCGTCTTAAGGACGACGGAGTGACTGTTCTCATATCTCGCTGTGGGAAAAACGGAGGCGACGTGGTTGTCGCTAAACCAAAGACACCAACTAAATCCGGCAGGGACGCAGCCCACGGAGACCGCAAGAGACCTGAGGACCAGTCTGCTCGTCCGCGTCTCCTCAATCGTCAGCCTCTGGAGAAGAAGGCTCCTCATGTTGTTCTGTCTATCCAGGCCAACGTCAGCACCAAGACGGAGCAAAAGACCAATGTGAATGTCACACGAGACAAACCGTTTTGCCGTCGAATGGGCTCGGGCCCGCAGCCGAGTCGTCGTAGCGGTGCAGCACGCTACAGGATGTCCAGCGTCCGCGGTCAGGGTTCCTTCGCCAACGTGACCCCCGACCACCGCATCACGTCGACAGGCTGGCGATCGGTTCCGCCAGTCTCATTAGGCGATGTCTCGACGCACTGTGGCTACGCGGAGATCAGCGGACGCGCTCGTGAAGTGTTTGCTCCCGTCCCGCCGCCTCCTGGGAATCTGGTGGCACTGCCTCGCGATCCTGAGCTCGCTGAGCGTATGCAGAAGGTGACCGACGGCGATGAACCGGATCCGGACGGCGTGTTCATAAGCATTGCCCTGGAAGGGTTCCTGGAAGAGAAAGCCCCACTAAAGCTGAGCTTCCCGGTGCCTGATTGTTTGATGCGTCGTGAGAAGCTGTGGGATGAGGATCCAGAGTATCAGCCACCTGCGCAGCCAACGCCGACCCTCGTGCGGCCTCAAGGGGAACGGCGGTTCAAAACGCTGCTGGAAAAGCAGGTGTGGCTTGGTATACGGGACGAGAAAGAGCTGAAGGCGGCTCGATCGCTACCGTCACCGTCCAAAGATGCGTTGTCTTCTGATGCGCTGCCACTATACTCGCTCCTGCGCCCACCTCGCTACCTAACGCCGTCCCGATCCTCGCGTGACCTGTCGGTGCACAGGGCCCGCCACCTGCTGCCGCTGTGCAAGGTCATGCACAAGTCTCTGGACATGCGGCGAGCCTGGGACGAGCCGGCGAAGGGTGCCGACTGTGTGCAGTTTATCTACGACCGCCACCACCAGGTGCGCATCCGCGGCTCGGGGTCTCTGAGCGACGGGCCGACGACGCGGGCCTACGGAAAGCTGTTGCGCTCTGAGGCTGTCAAAGTGAAGCTGAACGCCTGGCGCCAAAATGACTTCCGCGTGTCGTCGGAGGTGGTGAGTCGTCAGCAGGCCCTGCTGGTGGCGGCCGCGGTTCAAGCTCCACCAACTCCAGCGAGTGATGAGGTCTCCGCGCGCCAGCAGAGTTCTCTGACTCCGAGGTCCAGCGCCAGTGCTCGGACTCCGAGGTCCAGTGCCCGCACCCCGCGACCCAGTCCTCTCGCTGTGCGTCACAGTTCTCGCACGCCTAGGCCGAGAAGACGCCTGGTGCTCGATCACCATGAGACCGAAAAGAAGACACACCCTCCAAGTTCTGCTGATCTGACATTACCAGCAACTGAAGAGAAGAAAGACTCCATATTTCTGGAGCAAGAAAAACACGCTGCTTCCAAAGAAGAAGACTCCGCTGCTGACCAGGAAGAAAGCTCCACCGCAGACAAGCAGGACTCCATTACTGAACAAATGGAATGTTCTGTCACAGACCAGCTGATTGATGAAGTGGAACAAAGAGATGACGTAGACGTAACTGAAGACACCGTGGCTCATCAAAAGAAGGACGTTGCTGATGAGGAAGTCGACGCCGCTCACCAGAAAGAGGACAATGTAGCTAGCGAGAGAGAAAATGTTGCGAATAAAACGGACCAGATGGGTGTTGACACACAGCAGGAAGGTGACCCTGACCTGAGCATCCTGAACCAGGTGGAAGACGATGGTGTTAAGGAACAGGGAGGCGACGCTACCGACGAGGAAGAAGTTTCTAACCATGAAGAACTTAAACACTCAAGCCCTGAAGATGACGCCATTCCTGACCGGCAGGAAGACGGCGTCGCTGACCATCAGGAAGACGGCGTCGCTGACCATCAGGAAGACGACGTCACTGACCATCAGGAAGACGTCATTGCTGTCCATCAGGAAGAAGACGTCGCCGACCATCAGGAAGACGACGTCGCCGACCATCAGGAAGACGACGTCGCCGACCATCATGAAGACGGCGTCGCTGACCATCAGGAAGACGGACGTCGCTGACCATCAGGAAGACGACGTTGGTGACGATCAGGAAGACGATGTCGCTGACCATCAGGAAGACGTCATTGCTGTCCATCAGGAAGACGGCATCGCCGACCATCAGGAAGACGACGTCGCTGATCATCAGGAAGACGGCGTCGCTGACCATCAGGAAGACGACGTCGCCGACCATCAGGAAGACGACATCGCCGACCATCAGGAAGACGACGTCGCTGACCATCAGGAAGACGACGTCGCCTGACCATCAGGAAGACGACGTCGCCGACCATCAGGAAGACGGCGTCGCTGACCATCAGGAAGACGACATCGCCGACCATCAGGAAGACGACGTCGCTGACCATCATGAAGACGGTGTCACTGAACATCAGGAAGACGTCATTGCTGTCCATCAGGAAGACGGCGTCGCCGACCATCAGGAAGACGACGTCGGTGACGATCAGGAAGACGACGTCGGTGACCATCAGGAAGACGACGTTGCCGACCATCAGGAAGACGACATCGCCGACCATCAGGAAGACGACGTCGCCGACCATCAGGAAGATCGCTGACCATCAGGAAGACGACATCGCCGACCATCAGGAAGAAGACGTCGCCGACCATCATGAAGACGGCGTCACTGAACATCAGGAAGACGGCATTGCTGTCCATCAGGAAGACGACATTCGCTGACCATCAGGAAGACGACGTCGCCGACCATCAGGAAGACGACGTCGCTGACCATCATGAAGACGGCGTCGCTGACCATCAGGAAGACGACGTCGCTGACCATCAGGAAGACGACGTCGCTGACCATCAGGAAGACGACGTCGCTGACCATCAGGAAGACGACGTCGCCGACCATCAGGAAGACATGGGTCCTGATCGAAAGAAGACATATTTGGATGCGAGGCAGGACAACAAGATGTCTGAGTGTCGGGAAAGCCATCTTGACCAACGGAAAGACAATGTTACTTGCTGTAAAAAAGACGATGCTGTTGATGTCCATGGAGACCATGTAGATGACATTACTGACCAACAGAAAGGCTGCATCCCCGACCAACAAGAAAACAAACTGACTGATCAGAAGGCGGACTCCTTTGCTGACGAGCTGACGGCCGCCACCGCTGACCATACTCATGCATTTAAGCATGCAGTGAACGAAATTGCACATTCAAATGAGTCGTCAAAAAGCGAGGACAAAAAAGTTGTTTCAGGAGAAGTGAAAAAGGAGGAAACGGATGTTTCTTGTCAACCCACACGAGCTGTATGTGAACCAGCTTTACAGCGAAGCAACAGTAGAGAAGCAGAGGCACAGGCTTGCCTTGGCCCTGATACGCTTGAAGATGTTAATGCTGTAGTAGGTATTGATCCGAAAAATGAAGATGTGTCAGGGAATGGGGAATGCGAGAAAGTGGTTGACGCGAAAACCTCGCAGAAGATGGACACCTCCGAGATAACTTGGTCAGTGGTTCAGTCTTCGGAGGGTGCAGTAACCGATATATCTCGCAGACAAAGTGTGGATGCCAGACCAGTCGCTCATCTGGCATTCTTCAAGACTTTGCTTGAAGGGAGTATTCGACCCCGTGTCGTTTGTACAGCAACAACTAAGCAATTTCAAGTCACCGATGGGGTGTCGTCAGGGGAAGTCGGAGCACATATGGAGGCGGTGGGACCTGGTGACCCAGTTGTAAATACAGAGAATGCTGCTGTGGCAACAGCAGAGAATGCTGTTGAGGCGGAAGCCTCCGTGGGATCATCCCTGAACTCCACTCAAGCTGTGGAGACGGTCGAGCACGTCAAATCTGAAGATCAAAGCCAAAATCCTACATTGGAGTTGCCAGTGAAAATAGAATCTTCCTCTGGAGAAGCTGAGACTTGCGAAAAATCGATGGAGATAAAGGAAAAATGTGTCTCTGGAGAAGATGTCGAAAGCTGCGAAAAACCACCTGGTGCCATCAGACCCAAACTAGAGACGACGGCGTCTGACTGCGCAACTCAAAACACCGCTGAAAACATCGATGCAAAGGACGACGATTGCGAGTCTTCGCCCATTGGGTCAAACCAAACGCCCTCTGCTACTGTCACGGGAACAGCGCCTAAGTCTGAGCCACTCAGCGTCGCCGAGTCCAGCAGCGGTCCGGTGGTGGTCCGTCGCGCGTGCGTCCACCTGCCGCGCTTCCACCTGACCGCCGTGCGGCCGTACTGCATTTTCCACGAGGTGTACGACTGCGCCGAGTACCATCCGGGCGGTAGCTGCTACATGGCACCTGTGCGCCAGCGGATCGTGCAGCTGGAGCGTAACCTAGCCATCCGCACCGGCCGGCTGCCGCCGCTGCCAGCGCGCCACCAGCACACGGCGCGCACATTCGGCCGCGTCCGACCCAAGGTGGCAAGGCCGCGACCTGTCGCTGACTCGTGCGTCGCTGTGCTGCCGGTTCCGGACGGGTCACCTCTGCCGCCCGTCCGTGCGCCGGCCGCACCGCGCCGTCTCCCGCTCCCGGACAACGTGCGCATCTCGCAGGTGCGCGAGGTGGTGCTGCTGACTCCGGTTCGGTCCACGGACGGCTCCTCGTGCCACGGCCTGCAGCTGCGCGGCGGCGCGCTCGTTCGGGTCGGGCCCGGCTCGATCCGCGCCGGCGTACCCTGGCGAATGCAGCCGGCCGATAACGTCATCATCACTGCCGCCGACGGCCGCTGCTTCAGGAACGCGGCCGACCGCGGCTGTACCGCCGCCGTGGACGTGCTGGGCTCGGCCGCCGAGCTGGTCCACTTCCCTCTGGAGGAGGTCAACCGCAGTCTGACCGAGGGGCGCATGGCGCTGACGACCGGCTCCGATGGCGGTCTGACGCTGATGCCAGTGCGCATGCGAGTCATGTGCAGGGACCGACTGCGGCGCGTCGCTGTTGGCCAGAGGGGCAGACGCGAGCTGTTCGGGACGGGCAGTGTGGTGGTGATGGACAACGCCGGACAGCTGACGGTGATCGGCGCTGTGACGCCTCGGACGCCACCCGGGGATGGTGTCGAGTCGGACTCGAAGGTGGAAGGCGCGTCCCAGCCAGTGGGGGACGGCTCCGGTGGTGGCAGTAAGCGCTCGGTGACGGCCCCGCCTGCGGCTGCCGCGAATGACGACAGTGACGTGCCGGAGGTGGTGGGCACCGTTCAGGGAGGCGTCAGAGAGCGGCAACAGATGACAGGACACAAGAGGACGCCTGACGGCGACGCCAATCCGACAGGGAAGAAGCGGCAGCGGGTGCCGGCCGAACATCGTGTGGGGCTGGCTGTACCCAGGAGCAACGGCGCAGACGCGCAGCGGAAGGCAGCGCTGGCCCTCTCTCAGCCGCGGAACAGAAACGGCAAGTTCGTCACTGCGGCAAAACGAGCCGCAAAGTCACCTGACGATGCGAATACAGGAACCAAAGACGCCGATAAGACATCTGCCAAGGCTGTTAAAGTTGTAGTAGTCCCAACAAAGCGCGGCGGGAACATGTGCACAGCTGTGCCGTCCGCTTCGAAAACAGAGCTATCATCACCCCTTACACCTAGCTGGGTGATGAACCGTTTGCATAGTGTGACAGTGGAGATATTGCAGGCAGATGACAAGCCAACAGTCTCCAAGAGGCCGCCAGAGCCAACGGTGAACCACGTAGCCACTGGATCCAAAGGGAATCCGGGGAAGCGCCTGTCTGCTACTGGTGTGCTGATGTCCGTGGTACAAAAGATCGCAAGGGCCAATACAAACCCCGTGAAGAATCCGGCGTCAGCTAACAAATCTTCTTCGAAGCCTTCTACGGTCGACAATGGTATGACATCCCCAGAGGCCTTCCAGCATGCCGGCCTTCAACTGCCGAAGTCGACACAGCTCATGCCTATGTCTGATGCGAACGGGGAAGCTGGGCGGAGGGTGAAGCTGGGGGCACCGTCGGGGCCGCCCAGCACGGAGTCTGTGTCGAAAGCAGGCGGGAACCTCGCTCGACCTCGGTCCCTGCTGAAGCGGTCCTTCATCGAAGAGTCCTCCGCAGTGCTGGCGACCCCCGCCTCCGCTGCACGCAGCCCCAGAAGCCACACAGCCCAGCGACCAGTGCAGGGTCCTCGGCGCAAACGGCCAGCAGGGTCGCATGAGACGACGCTGCTGGTCTGCAACCCGTCCCGGCCGAAGGTTCGTCGGAAGAGCAGTGGGCGGTGACACACTGTTCACTGGAGTGCGCGGCTGCTGGCNAGGGGGGTGCGCACGGGGACGTGTATTGATGTTGGTATAGCCAGAGGTGTATCCAGGAGACTCCAGATAATTGGGACATAATTCGATATATAGTATCAGTGACCAGCATAGCTAAGCGTGGATGCATGGTGGGGGACGGGCGGTGGGTGGTGGTGGTGGTGGTGGTGGTGAGGGCCGGGGAGCATGTGCTCTTCTTTTGGCATATGGTTAGTGGCTAACTAGTACAATTCAATTGATGAGGAGTGGAATGGTGTATGAGTGGGTGACTTCTGACTGGCACGTTCGTGCCAACAGTGATCCGCTTCATTTTATATGGATTTGCCGTTCCTGAGATTCTTACTAATATAATTTTACACCAAACCAAGGTGGAGTTTTAACGGGTTTAACAGGAGTATAACAGGTGCCATGGGTGTTTCACTGGTATAATGAGTTAGTACCGGCTATTACGGGTTTATCACGTGTTCCACTGGGGCGCAACGGGTGCCACGGGTGTATGTCGGGTACAAAGGCGTAGCTTCTCCAGAAAAGTTGAAGGGGGGGGGGCTGAACCATGAAAAATAGCTTAAAGTACCATCACAATCCACAAAAATACAGATTTCTCCTCGGGTTTGACACACTTCCTCGTCCAAGCTGGGGGGGGGGGGCTGAAGCCAAGTTGGGCGGGGGGCTGAAGCACCCTCAACTGAATAGGAAACTACACCCCTGGTCGGGTACCGTATGTTTTTGACGGGTACCAATGGTGTATGACGGGTACAAAAACGTATTATAAGGCACGACGCGTGTCACGGGCAGTTCGGGTTATCAATCCCGAATTATTGCCTAACACTGGCTTGCAATGGTCCAGCAGAGCGGACGGGTTAGCACTAGTGCTTTACTTTGAACACAACATCTAGTTATAGGCTCCTTGGCACCATGAATGGTTATATTTTGTAAAGTATTTTTCTCATTGAGCTGCTTTTTCTGGCATCGTATCACGAAACATCCAGGTGGCGTTCACTAGATCCGGTCTTCTTCGTAGATATCAGTCACGGTTCTCGCTCTAAATTCCCTGGCCATGTAGCCTCCAAAGCTTATACAAACGACGCAAAATACGGGAAAACTGCTCTGGCGTATTCCAGCAATGTCGGCGTATACTCTTGGAAGGGAGATATGTATCAGAAAGACGTAGTATGGGGAGTGGGGAAGGTCATTCCTTCAGCAGATAACGAGATTACCATGAACGCCACGGGTCTTAAGCTGTGAACATCCATGCAGGTGGACACTCGTTTGGCATTTGTGGCCGTAATCTTCCAAGAAAACAGTTCTTACTTAACTTGATTTAATGCTTTCACTCGGGACACTGAATGAATGTGGGCGTTAAGGTTATTCAATACAGTCTGTTAAGAATCCTAGCAAAGAGTATGAACTAATTCAGTTGAAATGGATGAAGTTCATGTGACTGCGTCATTTTTGCTACGGTCATGGTAGTTATGACAGGGAAATACCGCTACAGGGTAGCAGCGGATAGACTTGGGTCTGGTTTTGCTTTTGTTTCAATAATTATTGTAACAGTACACGGTTCGTTGGAAGGGTTCGGAGGTGTCAAACTACGGGAGATACACCACTCGAAAGCTGAGCTCACATAGAATCTACCGATGTAAATTTGTCAAAAAGTCATCGAGCGCCTTTTTTGTAAATCGACATTTTGTCCGAAATCGCGCCCCTTTCGTTTTGGCCGGGGCTATCGCTATGGTATTGAGAAAATGCAGTCAGTGATATGTCTACCGATTCAGTCATGCTCTGACGTCAATGTATTATAGGAATACAATGCATACAGATGGTTTAGGTTGGTTGAGGCTGCATTAAAGGCCAAGCGCTTCCGTTGTTCGTTCACTAAGGCTCACTCCGCATTGCGCCTCACGCGAGAATCGCCCCTCGCGACACGCGAGCTGAGCACTGTGCGCCGCGAATTCAGAGATTACGGGTGGGGCTACTCGGCCAATCACGGACAAACGGCTGAATCGGCATGTTAACCCTACTCTGTCCACTAGGCCTACGCTTTCCAAAGAGATTCGTGACCAATGCACTTCATCCGAGCGCGTGAGAGATAGCGTTTGAACAATTGTATGACATATTTACAAACGTAGCCTCCCTGCGGGACTGGGCGCCGGCCCTCTCGGCCAGCTTCGAGACTGTACACAGTGTGACGTCAGAGGCCACGGCGCGGCCGCCGCGGACCGGCTGGCCGGTCAGGGTCAGGTCATGATCGGCGGCGACCGCGCCGTGGCCTCTGAACGTCACACTGTGTACAGTCTCGAAGCTGGCCGATTGAGGCCGGCGCCCAGTCCCGGTCAGAGTCTACGTTTGACAAATATGATTCATACAAATGTTCAAAAGTCCCATTTGTATCGGTCGGAGGAAGTTGGCATTTGGTCACGATCTCTTTGGATAGATAGGCTAGTGGACAGAGCTAGGGTTTTCAACATGCAATGCACCGTTTATCCGTCACTGGCCGAAGCCCGCTCACGTAGCGAATCGGCGGCGGCGCACTGCTCAGCTCGGCTGTCGCGAGGGGCGATTCTGCGGTGAGGCGCAGCGTGGAGTGAGCCTTAGTGACGACAACGATAGCGCTTTGCTTTGATGCAGGGCCGCTGCAACCAACCAAACCATCCCAAATGTCTTTGTATGCAATTGAATACTGCGACGTCCAGAGCATCACGAATTGGTAGCTAAATTGGTCTAAATACTCCCCCCTCTATATTCTTCCGAACCAATTAACCGCAGGCGAGACGCGCAATGCGGCGTCGAAAGCTCTCAACGAAACGAATCGAATGATACCCGAAATTTTTCAAGTTAGGTCCAAATGTAGGTCACGGTCAGGTCATATGGAAAGTTTGAGTTAATTGAGTCTACGTTTCTTATCTTTTCAATTAAATCCTTTTTTGATTCACTGTCAATGCACATAAAGTCTCAAGGTGTAATACCGCTCTATTGCATAAGTACATAGTGACATCTCCATTGGCCAAATTTCAAGTCCCTAAGGTCAGGTCACAAAAGGCCTCACTGTCTCATAAATGGAGGTCAAAATAATCTTCTGCACACGATTGTTTAGGGTCATTTTGCACGTAAGGAATCGATAGAAAAGTCATTTTTACAACTTGGACCGCTTCAAAGGTCAAGATCAGGTCATCGTAAGGTCAAAACTGAAGCTGACTAAATATTAATAAACTGCATGTTTTAGGTTAGTTTTGTGCTCATAAAACTCAAAAATGACATGTATATATCTGTATCAGGTCAAAAAAATCTCCAAAAAACGTTATTTGAAATGACGTTTACCTATTTTGCTGAGAGCCAATCAGTCACTGAAACGAAGCTATGACTTTGAAAATTTGTTGGGTATTTCTTACACTTCGCGCTCTCTCTATATATATTCCGTTTTTAGATACCTTTTGAATTGTTTAATTTTTGGTGAAATTTTTCTGAAAAAATAAGTTTTTTTGGATTTGTGGGGGTATAAAGACCCAAAATTTTGGAAATCCGAAATTGCCATCTTGTAGGCCCGCACTTCTCTCCTTTCTTTCAGTTTATGCGTTTGGCGGATTGCTTTTAAAGCTATGTTTTCTTACGATGGCATCAAACATTTATCGTATTCAACAAAAATGGCATTTCATTGACATGACGTCATCAAAACGTCATTATCTCCCCAAAGTTTTCTCAACTTTTTTTCAATGAAATTTTTTAGGTAGGCGTCAATGGATGCTGAAAAGGTACTGAAACTTGACGTCGTTATCTGTTACCGTTTTTCAAGTTATTGCGGAAATACGGGAGGGGTAATATTTACCCCCCCTAAGCGCGCGGGTTAAATGGCTTTCAAATGTATAGAATCGACGGTTATAGCATCGAAACAAGCAGGATTCAAAATATATTTTCCACTCCATTGCGTAAGAAAACAAGACGGGAAAAGCCCGCATTTGATGAGATTCAAAAGTACTTGCAAGCAGCTTACAAGTACCGATCATTTAACGTGTGAAACGCTTTTTAAGTTTAACTTGAAACATATTTTGGTAGGCATAACTTAATGTAAAATGCGATGAATTTACAATCTATTTATGTCTCGTCTATTGGTTTTAAATCACAACTCCATTTTTGTGGGAAAAGGTGATTATTCCCCTTTAACTGTGTTCACTAGACAACTGCCGTAAGCGAACTACATAAAGATTGCTGACACCGTGCCCATCGGCTGTAATGAAGCTCTCTTCGGAATATTTATCGATAGTACGCATATGTTTAGCAATAAGAGATATAAACAGCATTGTGGTGTTCTCGAATACAAAATTACAATTTACAGTGTTGCCATGATAGCACTGAGTTTCGTATAGCTCGAGATCCAGTTATCGTGTTGAACTGTGGAAGAAGTATAGTGCTTGACTGTGGTTTACAGCCGTGTTTATTTAGTGCAACGCGCTGACCTGAAATGCATAAATTGAATTGGCATACATGACAAGATTCACCTATATCTACTTAAATCAACTGAATTCTGTAACTTGTATTGTACATGTTTCAAAACTGTACATACACTGTTACTGCCAGTTGCCAGAAATCACTGATCGTTTCGGTCACTGGTTAGGAGCAAATAACAATGCGCTTTTAAGCAGCTTGAGGATCTGAAGTGGCCATGTCGACATTTGATTTTGTCATTACATGCTTACTATTCCATTGCCATTTGCCACGACATGATAATGCAATGGTAAGCTTGTCTCAAAGTAAGGTAAAGACGATCTTGTATTTGCAAAAATGCTAGTTACTGCTGCTTTACTGGCTGAAAAAAATATCCTGAGCCAGAATATCTTTGTCGGTTTTAACCCTCGCCCTACGGAAGCGTTTTTCACCTTCGCCCTATGGGGGGGGGCTGACCGGCCCCCTGCTAACTTCCAAACCAAGCAACATAGCGAAACGCGAAAAAATCAGCATGTTGCGTGTCATGTGAGGAATCTGATGGTATATCATTTTTTGGTTTCAGGTCAACTGGTGGCATTCCAAGTCAAGTGAAAGAAATAATGTCGACCATGTCCAAAAAGTGATTTTGTTCAGACTGTCGTAATTATTAAAGTTATGAAAATAAAATGATTTGGTTAGCGTCATAGCTATCTGAACATATATCGATTTTTAGGTCTGGATTAGTGAATGACCTCTTAAATTACGGAAATCGTTACCATAGATGATTATTGCTATGGGCGATTAGCATTAGCAACCACGACTCGATCACGCCCAGAATAGCGATCAGAAGACCTCAAAATGAGAAAATTATAAATGCAAATAAAAAGGCATGTTCCTCTACCAGTTTTGGCTCCTGAATACAGAAAAAGGTATTTCTTGTTCGTATCTAGTCAACAAAAGTCCCAAAAAGTGAATGATAAAAATGACGTCTTAAGTTCTTACACTTAAGAAGCCATCACCCAGTCAAAAACAGAGATATTGCTTTGAAATTTGGTTTCGGTATTATTAATAATCAGTTCCCTCACATGTATCCCGTTTTTAAATTATATGTGAAAATTTGGACATTGTTGGGATTTTTTAATTGCTTTTGACTTTTGGGGAATCAAAAACCCAATTTTTTAAATTTAGAAAATGCTATATTAAAGAAAACGTAAGTTTACGTCTTGTCTGTTTTCCGTTTTAAATTTGATGCAAAACTTTATTTTCTATGATTTTTCAAACATTTATCATCTTTTTACGAACATGACGTCATCACAACGTCATTATCTCCGAAACTACGAAACAAATTTCAACGAAATTTCGACAGGATATGCATAATTGTTGTAAACTCAGCTACCAAAAAAAGTTCAGGAAGATGCACAGCATGTGTAAAAAGTTATTCAAGAACAACCTCTGGGGGTGGGGTTATCAGGCCCTCCCTTAGGGTGAGAGTTGAGAAAGAAACTCAGCTCAGATCTGCTTATAAATGCGTAAAAATAAAACATTTTAAAAGGTGGCGACATGCTTGAACATATAAACGTTTATTTTTTTTCCTCACGAAATGTGTCACAATCAACAGCCAACTACTAAGTAGCAGCTTCCACAAGGCAGCACACGTCGTCTCTTTACACATCATTGCCGACATCCTCCGCTTCGTTCATCTTAGGGCGTGTCTCATGTCTGCGGCGGAGGAGTGGAGGTGCCGGCATCGGACGGCTGCCAGTGCCGACCGCGCTACCGTGCCGCCGAGAAAAACGCCACCCGCCGACGGCCAGACTGCCAGACGGACAGATTCGCTGCCCGAGCGTCACCGGACACGGCTACTCCCATTGAAACTGGGCTGCATCCATCAGCCGAGCGGCGAAAAACGCTGGCGCCCGGACAAAGGGCCGGCTGACGGCGGCTGACGGCAGCTGACGGCGCTGCCTCCGCTGCGATCCGCCGGGTCACCCCTCAGACGTCGACCGGAGGCGAGCTGTTCATGCTGCCGTCTTTTTCGGCCGGCGCGGCCGCCGGCGACGACACTATGATTGGCGTCGAGCGACGCGGGGAGACGCTGGCTGGCGTTTAGGCGACTCTGGGTGAAGGCGAGTGACGGCAAGTGACGCGTCTCGGGTGACGCGGAGTGACTCTACGGTGCAACGTGGAGTGACTCCGAGTGACACTAGCTGACGTGGAGTGACGTGGAGTGACGCAGAATGATGTCCATCACGTGCCCAGTACACAGGGAGCCCCTGGGGCGCGCTGGACGTCTGGATGGGAGGTGCCCGTGCCGTCGCTCCGCGGGTGGTCGTCTCACGCCCCGGTCTCCCTGCTTCCTGGTGTTAGTGGCATGGGTGCAGAGGTGGGAAAGCGCTCCGGGAGGGTCGCCTTGCTTTGTAGTGCGCTGCCGACACGTGAAGTCGACGGCGGCATGGTGCACCCAGACCTTGACCGATGGCCACCGAGCAGGGGCTACGAGAAGCCTTGGAGGGGGAGGAATCGAGGCAAGTCGAGTGATCCCCTTTAGCGACGAGTTTTTGACCAGGGGTGGGGGGTAGAGCGTCAACGAAAATATGTTTATCCGGGGGCGGAGCGTTAGCGAGAAGTTATTGAGCGAGACGGGGTTGGTGCGTCAGGGAAAAGTTAATGAGTGGGAAGGGCGTGGAGCGTGATCAAAGCTGAATTGTTGAGCGGGAAGGCGGGGGAGGGGGTGGAGCGTCAGCGGAAGCTTGTTGAACAGAGGAGAGGTAACAAATAATGAGTACAACTGTACGCTGATGTATGTCTGCTTGTCAGGGAAATGGGGGGTATTACACCCCCTGGCTCAGGAATGGATGACACTTCATCNATATCTCGTTCACCTCATGAATCCATGTCCCCCCCCCAACTTCAAACCCGTGGCGGAGCCCTTGTGGACAGAGGAAAACCGGAAGATGGCCATCCCAAACCGACCGAGGACTCCTTCAGGACTACCTAGGACCGACCAAGATTATTTTAGGTTTTGAAGGACGCGTTGAGGGCCCGCATATATTTTTTTCAAAAAATGTGGGAAAAATTATATTTCCGGAGGGCCCCTGTTGCAAACTTTGGGGGAAAACATATGTGTGCCCCCAATTTCTTGAATGGGGGCAGCTGCTCCCCCTGCTTCCCCCTGTTCCGCCACCCCTGCTTGGATTCGTCTGAATTCTAAATACGTAGATACACGGAGTGTTCATTTTGACGCCTTTTTCACGTTTTTCCACTGCAAATTTAAGTTGCTTGGTTTCCTTGGCGATTACAGAACGCAACTTCCATCACCATTTCGGCAACAAAGTACAATACGTACCCAAACATAACATCTAGCAACACTGACACCTCCCTCGCTCGCAAACAGAAAAAATGTCAGTCATCCCGTCGCTCGTAGGACAGATCGACCTCGAAAGTTCAGCTGACATTGCAGCCCCACGGAGCCAAAAGTAATCTCATCAGGGGTGCTGTGGTGGCGGCGGTGGCGGCGGCGGCCAGATCCCAGCCAGCGCCGCCGGGGCTTCCTATTTAGCCTCGTGTGGCGCGCGGTCAACGGTGGTGGAGAGGCAGACGGAGTCGGCGGAGTAGTGGCACAGGCAGTGGAGGAGAAGGTGGCAACATGTGGTCGGTACAGAGTCATCCGATTTGGACGTGGATTGGTGAGTGCTGAGTGGTCTCCTTGCGGAGAACTATTGACTACGTGCTGGTTCTGGTACGGCTGAGGAAGTTTAGAAAAAAAAATAGTTGTCCCAAGTAGTGGAGACGGTGCTTCTCTCTCCGTATCAAGTCATAGGTATGCTCAGTGCTTCTTCATTGTTCACTGTGGCCTTAGCTGGTATTTACTACGTTGTGTACCTACATATATACGTCGACAATACGCGTACAATATGGCTGTCACCGCTCACCGCTCGGCCGGGCGGGGGAGCTCGGATTGACTTGTACTATTGGTTCAAAATAAGCGTCCCGCTGGGTTGGCCGGGTACAGCCAGTTTAGGGAATATTGTTACCGCCCTGGAAAAGTATTTAGATGATGGAGATGAGTGCCACTCAACTGGCCTTTCATCTCCATCATTCCACATACTTTTCCCAATGCCGGTAATTCCCTTTAGACTGTTGTGCCGTCAACTCCAGCGGGACGCTTATTTTGGAACCAATAGTACCGAATATTCCTCCTCTAGATACGACGCTTGTACCTGCTGCGTAACAATTGATGGATAAAATAGAGCTCTAACACGATTTGTTTTATCTCTCTGGCCTATTAAAGAGACTCACAAATCACCACAGAATCACGAATCGGAAGAAATTTGAGCTTGGTCTTGACAATTATAACGAATTCGTCCCTACTGTATTTTAATGGTGACTTAAAGCCGGTGACGTCGTCTCTCTTTACCAAATGTTGATGATAGTTGACTTGTTTTCATGTGATCCTTGGAGATATTCACGCAATATTTACTTATTTCGGCTCCGGGCTCTCACTAAAAGCTGGAGTTTTTGCAGCAGTTAGCCGTCACGGACCGCTTGTGAGTCAGGGTGTTATGACGTCCCAATTCAGTTATTATTTATTTATTTATTTATTTATTTATTTATTTATTTATTTATTTATTTATTTATTTATATATGTATGTATGTATGTATGTAAGTATGTTTGTATGTATGTATGTATGTATGTATGTATGTATGTATGTATGTATGTATGTATGTATGTATGTATGTATGTTTGTATGTATGTATGTATGATGTATGTATGTATGTAGTGTAATATTGTAGTATGTATGTGTATGTATGTTATGTATGTAGTATGTTATGTATGTATGTTGTATGTATGATGTATGTATGTATGTTTTGTATGTATGTATGTATGTATGTTTGTATGTATGTTATGGTATGTATGTATATATGAATAAATATAATTTTACGTTATAAAACTATACATAAGTAAACTGGTACCATTTGCTTGCGACGTAATAACACCCTGGCTCACTAGCGGTCCCTGGCGGCCAGCTGCTGCGAAAAATCTAGCTAATAGTGCTCGTCCGTGTGTTCTGGCTCGCACGTGTTTCGTTTCTCGATCACTGGGTGGAGCAATGCTGGTTGTGTGCCCTAAGTGGTTCTACAAGTCTAATAAAATTTGCAAACGATCCAAACATTCCATGTTGCGGTATGTGGAGCTGTCAGTGAAGGGACTTCGGTCATCGTGTTCAAGTAAGTGACCACAGTAAATATGGCAACATGAACCCACGTGTGCCATATGATGTTGGCAGCGTGAAGGTTTTCTCTATTTCCCGAAATTCCTTGATATGACGTCATCAACCCAAATATTACAACTGAACTTTTTTTTATTAAATTGAACACTGTTAGCGAGAAACAAATGTCAGTATCGTCTTCGGCAGCAATAAGTTCATTTTTTCACCATAAGCGTTGTGCATTTGACAAATTTTGGTAAGGTGGAAGTGTCCATTTAAGGCCATTCTACATGCCCGATGCAATGGTCAGATCAAGCGCTGCATTGGGCTGCAATCGAACATAATATTGCAATGAATTACAGGAAAAGCGTCTACCTCCGCCATTCCCTGCCCTCCCTGCAGGATTATCCCTGCTCTCGGCTGTCGCTCTGCCAGCGCCTCTCAAACCACACATCACTGGCACGCTGTGCTCGGGAGCAGCTCCTCGACTGATGTACGTCACTGACGTGTCGCTGATATCGGCGCAGCTGGCGCCGGCCGGCCCGGCCAACAGCACGCGCCGCCGGGTGTGCGCGGTCGACCTGGTCACCTGTCTCGACTGTCACCTGGAGCTGACTGTGGTGTCCAGTCAGCTGAGCGGCTGTGAGCACCGTGACCCCTGCAGGTCAGTCCGGGAGGCATGGGTCACGGGTCACGGGGGTCAGTCCGGGAGGCACGGGTCACGGGGGATGAATGATAGGTCACGCACCCCTGCAGATCAGTCCGGGAGGCACGGGTCACGGGTCACGGGGGATGGATGATAGGTCACGCACCCCTGCAGATCAGTTCGGGAGGCACGGGTCACGGGTCACGGGTCACGGGGGTGGATGATAGGTCACGCACCCCTGCAGGTCAGTCCGGGAGGCACGGGTCACGGGGGATGAATGATAGGTCACGCACCCCTGCAGGTCAGTCCAGAAGGCATGGGTCACGGGGGTGGATGGTAGGTCACGGTGGGTCAAGGGTGGGAGGTCGAGGGTGACAAGACACTGTTTACGGGTCACTGTGAAATATGTTCTGTTCTGTTCTGACAGGTTCATGGATGGGTCAGAGCCTACAGGTCAAGTTACTGCTCACATAATTTCGGTTACAGAATATAATATAGGTTAGGCGTTCTAGGCATGGTGTTGAACACTGACAAATTCTGATGAATGTAAATTGAGATAATACAATAATATATTGGCTATAACCAGTATAAGACTTGAACACCTGCCACTATCACCCTCTCCCATGCTGATCAGATGCCAGCACATTGAGATGAGGGAGCAGGACCGGCGGTACGACACAGGAGTGTCGGACTGCACTGTCGACCGTGATCTGTCGGTGACCTCTGTTGGCCGCACACTGGACATTCGACTCTCCTATCTGGACTCAGTATCCGGAGAGGCCCTCTTCAGGGCGGTATCTAAAAGTGAGTCGAAATCAGTCTCAAGATCGTCAAAATTGTATCAGATTTATTTTGCGCTGTTTTCGGGATATTTTGACTATTATTTTGGATCATGGGTGTCAACACCCTGGGAGGAGAGACAAGGGGTGTGTTCCCCATTTTTTGTCAGAGCTCACCATTATAACTATTTGGAGTTTCTTTATAAAATAGTTTTTAACACTACCGTCTCTTGTTCCTCCTACTGGTTGTTAGGTGACGATGCGACTGTAGCGTCGCCGGATTTACCGTCAAGTGAAACGCTTCTCACTTTTTGTCCCAGTCCACTGCACAAATGATATAAGATTCAAAACCTACCGTCGCTTTTCAAAGTCTACCATCACTGAATCGCAAACATTAATTATTTTCAGAGAATCGCTTTACATTCACCGACCCGGATCAGGTGTTGGAAACAGCTCGGTTTCCGGCCGCCTTCCCAGCTCACTACGTGGCCGAGTATGTGATTCAGCGGCCACTGAAACACGCAGCGTCCGCCATCCAGCTGACGTTCACCGATTATTTCGTCTCACCGTGGTCTCTACTCTGCAGGTATGTAATGCATAATCAGCTCATTCTGAGACAAAACTCTTTTGTCAAATACGTTTTTTCAATGTTTTTTTCTTTAGAAAGGAAAACTTTTATCTGCGCGGTTAGTTTGTTGTCATGCAACATAATGAGAGAAAAGTGGAAAAAATGCTTGTGTTGTAAAAGTGTTTGTCTTCAGCTCCTTGTTTGTATAATCAAGATATGTCAGCAGGAAAACGTTGTCTATATGAAGGAGCTTCACACATAGTATCATCGCCTACCTTCTACACTAGTGTTTCTCCGCGTCAAATGTGCGGTTATTCCCTCCTGATGACCAGAATGACTCGCTGCCCCTCCCCCATTGCGCCGACCACATTTATCGGCTTAGAGCTATGCGGAACAGCATAACTTCAGGCGTTCACTACGAGTGCCATCTATGAACAGGACTATAAGTAGTCATGTGTGCTGTTCCTATAAAACTGTGATTCCCAGAGTATAACAACACGTAGGCCGTAACACGAAGCTGAACATTATGTAGCATTAACATTTATTGGCTTTGATGCTCTTTGCGATAATGTGGTGACAGTAAACGGATACTGGGATAGATGCATGAACATTGTACATTGCGCATTATCATCAGCAAACGAATCAGCTATAATTTCGCACTTAGATGCTCAATCATCATAGCCCGAAGGCTCTAATGGAATAGCCCGAAGGCTCTACTATTCCAAGCGGGATAATAACTCCCTTTGTGAGAGGCACTGTTATATGCCGTAATCCCATTCCCTCCTCCCGCAGGTGACGGACGACACAGATCGAAAGGTGGCCACGTACACCGGTGCCGTGTTCCGGCCCCCGGTCACCATTACCAACACGTCGCGGCTGGTGCTGCGTTTCCATGCCAACGGCCGACCCGGCGCCGGATTCAGGGCCAAGTTTGACTTCATACGTACGTGTGCTGCTTTGGTTGTCGCCTGCCACCTCGTTGTCCAGGGTGGTAAGGTGGTAGATACTGACATTTACTTTAATCACCGAATTTTGCTCGAATTATATTGCACTTAACATGTTATTCAACCATTGGGCTGTACAGTGTACAGACCAATATTCCACCAATTGTTATTAGTTAATCCCTATAATATATCCACCAATCGGTACAAAACATCACATTTAGTAACTAAGGATGGGTTCTCAAGACATTTTACACTATACCTAATTTCAACTTCAATAATTAATATCTCGTTGCTTCCGTCGCCTCGCCGGTCGCCAAACTTTGCTTACGGAACAGCTGACGCTCGATAGACGACATTTACGGCGACCCGGATATGAGGTCACTGGACCCGATCACTTCATTGCTACGAGCAAATCTTAGGTTTCGTCCCGATCAAAATTTATGTCACGAGATTATTTAGGTTTCATCTTGATCGAACTTATGGCTACGATATTATTTAGGTTTCGTCTCGATCAGACGTAAAGGCTACGATATTATTTAGGTTTCATCTCGATCGGACTTAATGAATAAGACTTACAAGCGATGCGAATCTTAGTTTTTTCCCGATCGGACTTAATGGCTACGAGCGGTAGGTTAGATAAGGCCAGGTTCGATTATATTAATATTGTTCCAGTGGCGTCAATACTCTAGCGGTACCGTCCCTGGCTTACTTCGAAATTCGAACCTTGCTTACTTCATCTGTGTATTTATATACCGGCGATCATGATGAGTGAACACCGAACACCTGCGACCCTCCGGAAATAGTTTAATTGCAATATTCTTAGGTAAGATATATATAAATAAATGAAAGGTAAATAATAGTGTCTGGAAAATGCGTAGTGACCAACTTGTTAAGTTTGTTAACATTTAAAACGCTGTGGAATTATAGCCAGTATGACTAACCAATAACCATTGTGTCTGTTTAGCTAGTTAAGCTTCAAATGTTTCAAAAGGTAGGTAGGTAGGTAATAGTCATATATGTCAGTGTGGGGCTGAAAACGCAATATTTTCAACAGAAGAAATTTGTTCTGATACACGCTATGATGTGCGCAGGCTATGCTCACACGCTATTAGCTACAAATATCGGAGACATTTTTGCTAAGATTGTGAATCATGTTTACATGACGCACGCACCCCACTACCACACTAGTGATTGTTTCCCGTGAACGATCAAACTGAATCGATAGACTGCGCCGCATTAAACCTCAGCGCTGCGGAACAGCCTACCTTCCAGGTGTTGAGCTGAATCTATAGACTGTGAAGTCGCATGTACGGACCGTCCAGCTGCTGCGGAAACAGCCTAACCTTCCAGGTGTTGAGCCTGATATCTATAAGACTTGTATCGCATTACCCTCAGCCGCTGGGCGAGAACAGCCTACCTGTCAGGTGTTGAGCTGAATCTATAGACCTGTGTCGCATTACACCCTCGGCTGGCGAACCCAGCTCCTTATCTTCCAGGTGTCTGAGCCCTGAAATTCTTCGTTAGACTGGTCGTCAGCATTACATCCTCAGCCGCTGGCGGAACAGCCTATCCCCTGTCCCAGCATGTTGAGCATGCACAGTCTATAGATGCTTGGTGGTTCGCATTGACTAACCTCCAGCGGCTGCGGTACCAGCCGTACCTTCCAGGTGTTGAGCTTGACATTCGTCATAGACTATTCTCGCGCCGCATTACACATACCTCCGCGCTGCGGACACAGCGCTACTTCCAGATGGTTGCAAGGAGCCTGAATCATTTAGACTGTGTCGCATTACACTCTTGCTTAACAGCAGGAAGAGCCGTAAAACATCAAATAAGATATGCCGCGGAATAAATTCACAAGACTGAAACCTGTGTTCCTGGTTTAACCACGCCTCCTTTTTGTATCAAGTGGCTAACAAGTTATATTTCGTCAGGTGTGAACTGTAAAGGTTAAATAGATGCATGTTTTGTGTTTGTCGAAACAACCACGCAGACCAACCAACATTCTTGCGAAAAGAAGTATCTGAAATTAAAACACACCTAGAGTGATTTCAAAATTAGATCACACCTAGAATGTTGTCCTAGAGTGATTTCACAATTAGATCACACCTAGAATGTTGTCCTAGAGTGATTTACATCCCTTTCGGCATGCTTTTTTACCGTTAGAAGGGGTCGCAATTCTTTTGTTGTAAATTTGCATTTGCTTATCCGAAATGCGTCTATTCTTCTCTTTGTGCTGGTTGTGCTTGTTACATATACTTGTTACTTTAGCGGCGCAGATATTGATAACGACGCTGATCAAAAGCGCTTTCATTATTTAAAAATCCCAAATCACAATATTTACACTAGAATCTCACCCTACGGTCATTATGTTGCAGCGCCATCTGAGACCGGTGCGCCACCTCTGCCGCCGCGAACCGACTGCGGCGGACTTGTCGTCAGCGCGGGTGGCGCCATCACAATGCTGAATATGACGTCAGCGGGGGTAGTTTGGTACGACTGCGTCTGGCTCGTCCACGCCCGCCTGCCGACCGGCCACGCCGGCAAACTGTCCCTCCAGCTCCAAGTCTTTCGCGATTTCGGTGAGTTATATACAGATATAAAAAAGCGATCAAGTGATAGTGCAACTGTGCAGTAGAGTAGTTTGGAAAAATATACCCGTGTCAAGACTGCGAGTCATTAAATATGGTGCTGCCAGAATCGCCGAACGGGCATCCTCAATGTTCATGACTGATATAGTTAACCAATTAGGTAAGGATTTAAATTGCAATCAAAATTCGCTGTGATCAGTAATGCATATTGCATGCAGATAGTCTGATCATTTTTTGACAGCGATTTTGTCACAGAGATGGCAGAAATGACAACTTTAAGGGTCTGTACCATAAGAACCATGCACGAACACCGCGTTTGTGCCCGCACTTCCTGGAATCACCGTCAATCTTTGTGTCCGTCCTTTCCGTTTCAGCGCCTGGCAGTCAGCTGCGAATAATTGACGGACAGACCACCAGAGGCGCTACCGTCGCGCTCGTCTCTGAGTCGGCCATGGGACGCCGCGGCGAGGCGACAGAGCATGTCATAAGCTCGGACCGGACCTTCTATGTGCACCTGCAGGCCGGCTTTCAGCCAGCGTCTCAGCTCGCCATTGTGTATTCGTCCTTCCGACACGGAGGTACGGTGCTGGACGTGTCATGACGTGACACGTATGCCTATTCACCTAATGTTACAGAACACGTTTCTCACAATCTCTAGTCGTAGTTTCAATGCGACGCTATTTTCTTCGTTTTTTAAGCCTTTACAGGTAAAGGCATTGCAGTGCGTAACTGTAAAGAAGCCTTTGCTAAGAAAATTAGCATAAATATAATAACATCATAATCATGCATAATCTTGAGTCAATGCATAATCATGAGTCATGCCAGTGGTGGGCACAGTTCCGCTAATCCGCTAACTGCTAATTAACGAGACTAACGTCTCATTTAGTGGATTAGCGTTTCCGCTAGCTTTGGAAACCGTTATCGGACTAATTAGCTTCCGCTAAATTTGGTTCCACCAGCTTTAAGTCCGCTGTCGAAATTCATACATGTTTGTTGAATGTTGCATGTTTTTCATACATTTAAGAGTACGGGGAGGCAGGGCCTCGGCTAAGGAATTTTCACTGGGGGGGCAATCGATAAAAAATGTTGCTAAGATATATGGCTTAGCGCAGGCACATAGCCATGATTTTTATCAGGGGGGGAGGGGGCACGTCCCAGATGGTAGAATGCAATTTCTCGCTCCTGCAGCCAAATGTTGTTGACCGAGGTGCTACCCCTCGGGTCGTAATTTCAGTCGGGTCGGGTCCGGGTCGTAAGCAATCACATGTTCATCTATGTAGTGTAAATTGGTTTCCTCGGGGAGGGGTGGCCATGGCAGTTCGTTCCCGCTTAGCTATATCTACTCCCTCCTTGGTACGCCAATACATGCAAAGGTACGAATGCATGTCTAAGTGTGGGTAATTATAAAAGCATGACACGTAAGTGTACACACAGAAAATAAATAGAATAATCACACTAGTGGAGCTAAATTAAAAAGCTCAATATAAACACGCTCATCCATCGATCGAAGATCCACTCCTGTGATGTTGATTTTTGAAAGACGATTGGGGAACCGAACAGAAACGTTGAGCAAAGAGATCCAACCGACGCCATAGCTTTACCTACAACTAAATTGGTTAAACGTTGACACATTTACTGAATGGAGATCTAAGCGGCTTTACCAGGGATAATTTGCTTTTAAGCAGTTCTTAACCCAGGCTCTGCGAAAGCTTAGTCGTGCCAAGGAAGGCATCTGACGCCCCCCCCCCACACAAAAATGGTTCAAATGGGAATTAGGTAGAATCCACAAATGCCGTTAGAAACTTCGTCTAATTCAGTGTCCAAAATTGGTAACTTTGCTCAGTAAACACTGTGGCTGTGGTTTCGACAATTGACTTTTGGAGGTTGGTGGATCTTTGATCGTGACCTATGGTGAATCGCTGAGATGACCTCTAGTCAAAAAGAAAAATCCGCCAACATCTTCAGAAAAAATAGGGGCTACCCAACCCAGCTAATTATAATCCGATTGTGGTGGCAAAAATCCTGGCACACCAGCATGACTGTAGCCAAAAATTTTTTTTTATGTTGTCGGATATGCGGTTGAAACTGGGTTTATTAATGTGCGAATTATGGCTGTAAGGGGCCAAAGGGAAGCTTTGGGGAGCTGGAGGGCCACCACAGATAGAGACAAAGAGCTAACACTTTACGAAGGGAGAGAAATATTGCTTCGCCAATATTCCCCCGGTCTCGTCGTGTGATGTTATTCAAGGTTTTTGGGTAGTGTATGGTCCTAGAACCAACGAAATTTTCAAAAGCTTGTTTTCCACAGGTCACCGTGGCTGAAACCACGGTATATGTATATTCCAGAAACATGATCTACGGCAAGAAGGGAGAACCCAGAATTGCAAAAAAACTGTTCTGGCTGCGAAATCCCCCAAAATTACCAAGCGATAAAACAAACTAATCGGGGTTTGCCTCTTATTGATAAATGGGTGAAATATTTTTTTTTTATTTCGTTAAGCTTTCTCGGCTTTTAATTACATTTTGAAATACTTACGTCATTTTTTCCTGATTTCAGGCGGTTTGTGGGCTTAAGCCTCTTGACCTTCTTGGATCAGCCATTGGCCAGAAAACATTATGGGAGCTGAAAGCATCTTTTGGGGGCCAAACTCAGCATATGGAGTCACCGAGGACCACCCCAAACGTANCCAAACGTATATTAACCCTATTCCCTGCGGGCGGCCAGAATTACGTTAACCTGCGTGGGGGCAGATTCTGGCCCCACAGAGATCTCGAGAACCGCTCAGCTGATTTCGATGGGACGAACACCATTCGATTCGTCGTGACGAAATCGTTCTTTTTGGATCCCGAAATTGCTTTTTTGTTAAAAAATGGGGGTCAGGGGCAAAAAATACGGCATTTTTAGGTGTTTTTTGAAAGGTCATTGTGGCCATGTGATTTGACCGATTCGCATGCAAAAAACGTTTTTGAGCTTCCAATGTCATGTTCTTAAATGTGTAAAAGGGACAAGTACAAAAATGAAAACTCATAGGCGTACTCAGGGAATAAAAATATGAAGGGATTTTGATAAAAATATGTACTTTTCCCCTTAGTGTTTGGGACGTGGAACCGTCACATGTGGGCTTTTGTTGCTGTAATTTGTTAAATGTTACAAACTGTGTATAGGCGGATTCGTAAACAACGTGGGGGGCACCATGTCGGAACGCCTTTTATCAATCCTGCTTATTTTAAGTTGGCCTAAAATCGACGGAGAATATCGCCTCCCATTTTATGTACCTGAGTTCGCCTCTGCCCGTAAGTATGTATAATCCAATTATGTTGATGTATAAAGCATCGACTTAGTTTCTGACGCTTTTATTCCACCGCAAACTACGAAGTAAGTATGCGCCGCACACCCGCATTCGTACGACCTCCCAAAAACATGACCCTGGAGCCGCCTCTGCTGGGCCGATTTTTTTCAAAATTTTAACAGAATTCGCGTCATTCATATTTAGGAAAATTCCGAAAGTTTTAAAACGATAGACGTAACGGTTCGTAACGGTATATAATATTATTATGCTCGCTCGTGTCGAATTAATTCGGTTTCACTGCGTTGCCCACGTGGGCAAATCAGTTCCACTGGGGGGCATAAGCCTTCACTGGGGGGGGGGCAATTGCCCCCATTAACATGTTTATCCGAGGCCATGCTCTCCGCTGCAGATCTGGTAAAGATCCATACCATCTAACTCCACACAACAACGTCCTCCATTCAGGCGAGCCTGAATCACATGCCCGTAGGTATGCTTCCAGACTGTGGGCGGGAGCACAGTTGTCCCACGAGACAGGACAATGAACCCATTTAATATCTAATTTTTGACTGCAGTTAAGTCTCCCTAAGCTGCCAGCCTCTTCCTCTTGGTTGAGATTCCAAAAACATGGTGCGCTATAGCTCGCATCAGAATAAATAATACAACAGCGATATACAAAATGAAAATATTCCGAACAATTTTGACATACTGTAAATAACTTAAAAATAAAAAATAAAATTTAAGAATAGCAAATTATCTATAACCTAGCTGAGTTGTCGCGAAATTCATAAACGCATCAAGAACTGAGCTTACCATTAGGTGGAAGGTAAGTTGGACGTCTATTTGGGAATAGAGGGACAGGTGGCGCTAGCTGAAAGTCACGATTAATTATAGGTGGCGCTAGGTGTTATCGATGACAACACTTTTTGGACATTTGTTTGCTGTTT
>VOPJ01001022.1:105000-107584 GCA_014673585.1 Semibalanus balanoides
GTCATAACCCTGACGGTCAATTATACAAAGTACAGGGTGTCCGAAAATAAATTTGCCGCTGGTCATTTGATCGTATTCCACCCGCACGCTTGCGGAACCAATGTGGACGAACCGAGACCCCGCCCGAGGGCATCATTGCGTGCCAGCTGATAACTGCTGTGTTATGCCGTGCGCCCGGTGGGCGCACGCTCCTAGCCGGTATGTTCGCTCCTAGCCGGTATGTTCGCTCCTAGCCGGTAGGCAGCCCCACCGTGCACCGGATGACGGTCACGGTGCACCCGGGCGTGACCTATCACCGCCGCGGGCAGTAACTGCGCCCACCGAGGCGACTTCTGTTCTCACCGGGAGAGAGAGAGAGTGAATACAGCGTGTGAAGGTGTGATGTATGAAGGTGTGAAGTAGTAAATACAGCGTGTGAAGGATACCAATCGTCCAGAGCGTGTGCAGGAGTCGGAGCAGCAGCAGACACAACATGGCGCCGTCGGTAGGACACCGGTAAAGCCGCAGTATAGCGCGGTCGGAGTAACCCAGGTAAGGCCGCAACAAAGCGCGGTCGGTAGGACAGATACCGTGATCGAATCGGCACCCGGCAGCATCCAGCATGAAGGAGAAGACGGTGGACGAGGCGCTCCTCACCCGGCTCCTAGCCCAGCAGATGGAGCTGGAGCAGGAAGTTCAGCGCCAGGAACAGCTTCGAGAAGAACGCCTGGCCGAGCTGGTGGACTCGCTGGAGCGCCTGTGGGCTGGACCGCCGCCTGCTGTGGCCGGCGCCGCCGCAGCCACCCCGACGGTCCGCGCCCCGTCCCCAGGAACGCACGCGCCCACCTCACTCCGAGACTGCCGGCTCCAGCTACTGCACCGGACCAACACCGAGGCTAAAGCGGCAGAGGTGCCCCGCTGTGGTGATGACTCACAACTGGAGGCGCGCGACTGCTGCGCCACAAGCCGGGCATGCCACTCCTGCGGCAGGATCGGACACTACGCATCCGTCTTCCGCAGTAGCCGTGCGAGCTCCCCGCCGTGTGGCGGTGGGCGCGGGGCACTCATACTGACTGATCGGTGAAAACCGGCAGATGCCTCACGTTGCTACGAAGCGTCAAGCGCGAAGCGTTGCTGCCAGCGTCAGCGTCGCCTGCCGGACAGCATGCCGCAGCACATCGCACCAGAGACGGCGGCATCGTACTCCAGGGTCTCCAGACCAGGCGCGAACCGCAGGATCAGCTGCTGCTGCATCCTCCAGACGGGCGCCGGCAGCAGACGCCGTGAACACCGGCGCTGAGGTGTCCGTGATCGGGCTGGGCGTGGTGACGGAGATGGACATGGAGTCACGGACCTGGCCCCTCTCTGCAGCGGCCTGTTCGCAGCGGATGGTCATGAGCTGCCCTGCCAGGGCTCCTGTGACGTCACGCTCCAGCTTGGTGACGTCATCAAGACCGTCAACGTCTCTGTGATCGAGAGGCTCCACAGCTCTCTACTGTCGTGGCACGATGCCATCCAGCTTGACATCCTGCATAAAGAGTTCCAGCAGCAGGTCACGTTCATCACCACTGCAGTTAACGCCGAGGTCAGCCAGCCAGTCAGAAGAAGTCAGCGAGCCGCCAGCCGCAGCAGAGATGACGGAAAAAGTCTGGAGGAGCAAGATACCCCGACGCATCAAGAAGCCGCCACCAGCTACTCAGAGGACTACAGGCCCAGGGCCCCACCTACTGAGGTCAGCGTGGGACGGCAAGCTGGGGCAGCCGCCTGTTCAGAAGAAGGCACACTTTGCCGCAGTCCCAGGTGCTCGGTCTCCAGCATCGGTCGACAGGCCCACTCCAAGCAAAGAAGAGGCGGAGACGGGCGTGGAACAGACGGCCAGTCTGATCGCCCGCCTCACTATGCATCGCCCGCCTCATCATCGGTACACAGCCCCCTCTGGCGGGGCGCCGAAAGGCGCTGCGTCGTTTGGTCCCGAACACCAGTGCTGCCACTAACAATTACCTCCGTCCCCTGCGGCCGCTGGTGACATCTGGTGGCCGCTGGTGTCGTCCGGCGGCGGTGGAGGTGCCCACACTGGCTACGATGGCGCCCCCGGCGGCACCAAAAGCAGCTACAGCATCCGAGGCGATAACACCCGTGGCAGCAGCGGCACCAGCGCAGACAGCAGCGACACCTGCGTCGCTGGTGACGTCCGCGGCGATCACGGTGGGGACATTTAACTTACCATTTAAAGGTGCGCTGTCTTTCTATCTCTATGTCAGTGCGCACCAAATGCTTTCCTTGTAAGCATTCGATATTCGAAATGTTACATAGTTTTGACACAGAAGCATGTAATATTGCCTAAGCAGCCCGGCCAAAATTAACTTGGGCACTGATCGGGCACAATGGGATTAAACCACTGTGCCCGATCAGTGCCCAAGTTAACTGTTGGCTGGGAATTAATTTTGCAGATCGTAAGACAACATGCGATCGCATGATCGCATGACCATGGATTACTGACATGGATGGGGCACTCCGGCAAATCTCGCAAATGGCGATACTTTGCGAAATTATGCGACGCAAATCGTGAGCAAGGAGGAACGCCGGCATTCTCGCTACAACGTGT
>VOPJ01001023.1:0-27500 GCA_014673585.1 Semibalanus balanoides
TGAATTAATGATTGAGAGGCGGAATGATATAACAAAGCTAAATGAGACTATTCATGACATTTAAATCCGCCCAACTCGCCAGAGTACGTACCCGCTTATGCACGTACGGTTTCAAGCTACGATGATATATCAAGTAACATCACTGTATCGTATATAGTGTACACCCTGTTTCCTTGCCATGTCTATTTATATCGTAAGAATCTTTTTTCTTTCTTACTGCCGACTGCTTGACTTGATAACACTGCACTCATTTTGAATCTCGCTTTCTCTGTTGCCTGTTGCAACTACAAGCGTCCGTGCTATTGTGCGCTGTACACTATGTCAAGGCAGCAGCTACTCGCTTGGCGAAGCTTCTTTTCTGCCTCCAGCCGCCCCGCCCACACTGTGGCCCAGTTATGGCGCCCGCCTCTGGGTCGCCAGGTGTCACTCCACTTATCCAGAATACACTGTGAATACAGGCGTCCCGCGCCCCGCATCCCAGGCGTCCTGGAGTGTTGACACAGTCTGCATAGTCAGCGTTCCATCAGATATCAGCGCATCAGCGGAATGACTCCGTCTCATTATAGCACTGCATCGGGCACGGGGCCACTACAGAATGTGGTGTTGACAAGCGGTGCACAAACACTGCTGGTTTGGTTCGCAACCTTGTTGCAGATAATGTTGTTTTTCATTCGGAGTGTCAAGACATGACAGACGTAAGATAAACATTGACCACCAGGTTCCTGAAGGCATGCTTTCCCGCACTATATCTTTCTGATGGCACAATGTGCTGGATTGGACATTTCTGAAGGGATCAGGCATGCTGTTCCGCAATACACCTTTCTGTGACCAGGCCCTGGCATTTGGTCCGGGCGCTTACCCTATCAGGAAGGGGCCTGTACCCAGGCTCGTAGCCAAGGTGGGGGTGGCGGAGGCGGCCGCCCCCTCCCCTCTCCCTAAAGGGCAGACGGAACCGCGCGAATTGCGGTATCATGGGTCGAAGACCACGGATACCGCGACCATCGATAGCCCTGTAAATTTAGTGTCGTAAGGAACCTAATATTGTTGACCTCGGGGTAACCGGTGACGTCACAGGTCACGTCAAAGACATAACATTTGACCGTGTCATACTACAATGGATTTAAGACCGCGTGAGACCCCGTTTTTTGGCGATAATTTGTTAAGGAATGGCCGAATCCAAATCAAATTTTTGCACAGTCTATTTAAGCCCAGGCGCCGATTTCTGTCCGTATAGTCTGTTATCAAACAACTAAAACTTGTGGGTCAGTCCGGTTGCAGAGGCCTGTATCAGGCACGCCACAGTACTTGTCATCGACTCGTAACGTTAAGCTCTGCTCGGTAAACCAATTCCCAGTGACCCCACAGTAGAGGCTACCGTGACGTAGGATGTGAGTTGTGAACCTCAACAGCACGTGAACTAACCGCGACGATGATGACGAATAAAGAACAACAACGTGCTTTTGAGGTCAACAAACCTACGTCACGAATAGCCTCTGCTGGTGGGAACGGGCTACCGAGCAGATCGTAACGTTACGAGTAAATGGCAAGTACATAAGATTTTTTATTTTTTTGTTAACAAGCTATAATGGACAGAATCGCCGCTGGGCTGAAATAGATAGTGCGAAAAATTCAAGTTCGGATTTGGCCATTTCTTTCATTTTATGGCCAAAAAGGGGTCTGCACGGGTCCTGAAATCCATAGTAGTCTTTGATTGGTTTGAATTGTCGCGAAAAGTGCTATATTAAACGATTAAAGCCACAAAGCAGTTGATAAATCGGTACGATTCGTGTGTCTGACATTTCTTAGTACCATTCTAAGCTTTTGATGACCTCAAGTCAGGTCAAAGTCATCCGAGATCACCAGGTCAAACTGCAGATTACAATCATTAGGCGTTGTAACACGTGTTTATGGATTTGTTTTTGTCTAAAACGCGAAAAATGACCTCATAACATTCTTTCTTTTATACAAATAGATGTAAAAAAGTAATAACGAAGAATAGTTTGTTATGCATGGTAATGTTGTAGAAGAGCTCAATTTTTTCTTCGAAAGTTAATAAGTCAAGTCATTTTTGACGATATCGACTTCAAACTTGGTATGTAGGGGAGAACGGGGCACGTTCTGTCACGGGGCACATTATGTCAGCGGGGTTTCCTCGTGGAACTATCCAAGCGCAGGTATATTGTGGTTTCGTAACATATGTTCCTTTGTGCTGCAGTGGCCTGGTACTATCAAAAGCACAACATGCCTGCGAACCAGATTGGTCCAAATTGGGGAAAAGTTTTGTTTTTTTCAAACAGAATATCCAAACTTTTAAAATGAACTAAAATTTTGGTTTTGTGGCACTCTGGTCAGATAATTGTATAAGTGTCTTTGAATGCTGTCAATGGCTATAGGAATGTCGAGAACATTGTGCTGAGCGTTATTCTGCCCCATTCTCCAGTTGTCAAGAAACAAACGAAAAAGTGTGACCTGTGTCGAGGGGGCAAGGTCTGTTCACAAATCTGAAATCAGATTCTGTCACTGAATCTTTCATGATTCCTAGTCGATATCGCCTTATAAACGGGAACAAATAAAAAAAATGATTGCCTGTTTTTTTTACAGATATGGTAACACCACTAGCAAGCTAAAACGAAATCGGTGGTGCGATGCAGTTCACGAGCGGCCAGAATTACGTTAACCTGAGGGGGAGATTCATTCTGCCCCCCCAGAGCTCCCGAGAACCGCTAGGCCGATTTCGATGGGAAGAACACCATTCGATTCGTCGTGACAAAATCTTTCTTTTTATACCCCGAAATTGCATTTGTGTTCAAAAATGGGGGGCCAAGGGGCAACACATTGAAAAATATTGGATGATTTTGAAAGGTCATTGTAGCCATGTCAATCGACTGATTTGTATGCAAAAAGCGTTTTTGAGCTTCTAATGTCATGGTCTTTAATGTATGAAAGGGAAAAGTTCAAAATGAAAATCATAGTGCCGTACTTCATGGGACTCTGATTCGTGTAATGGAATACCAATAAAAACGCAAAAAATGCAAGTGTTGGGAATCGTATATAGCCGTCATTTGCTACAAAACTATTGATGGTGGACGATGAGTGGGAACCCTCTCTCCCCCTCCAGGGACAACCACAAATGACCGTTCGGTGATAAACAGGAAGTGGCCCCATCAATGACAGAATGTGCCCCCTATAGGTGACAAGAACGTGCCCCGCATGGGGAGGGTTCAGTCAAATGAGTCCATCGCCACATTATCGGCACTGGTGTCGAAACAAACTGAGATACCACTTGAACTCCTAAAAACGATTTGAAGCTATTGATGTATGTAACAGTATTGGAAAGTATCAATCACCAAATCTGAAAAGTTTGCCCGTCAGGGCGAATTAGCAAAAAAGTGACAGAACGTGCCCAGGTCTCTCCTACACATATTCACTGGACACGTCACAATCATACATATTTCGTTTTTTGATAACTCTGATTTGTTTGGAAATTTGTTGAGTTAATAAAATGTATTTGGACATCTCAAAATGTTATTTTCAATAAGACTTGCAAATCCAAGAATGAAGCTTGATAGCCGAGTCTATTATCAGTCATTTGGGTATGACAATTTAATTCATCTTAAAATGGTGTTTTTGAAGCGTTTTACGCAAACCTTTATTTTTCAACAAAAACCGCAGAACATGACGTCACTTTGACGTCATTTCCGGTTGACCTATCATAGCCTCATCAATTTTCTTCTGCCACATCATGAGTCAAATTGATGTGAAAGAAGGCACTGCAAGTTTGGTGACAATGCTGCAGTTGATTTATGAGATATTGTCACATAACGGGAGGGGGCAAACATAACAATCTACTCCCAGTAGCTCACGCGTAAAAGAAACTGCGCTGCGGCGTGGCGCGAAAATTGTGAATATTTTGCCCTGGATATGCATTTTTCCTCTATAACATATATAAGTTTTTTCTCGTGACTAAGGTGATAAGGCGAACTATTTTTCACAATGATATAGGAAAGTATCAACATATAAATAAAACATAAAATAAAATTACGCCGCGAAACGGTGCGAATTTATAATTGTGTTTTCACACGTATACGATTGAATGCGCATTGAAATTGCTCCGCGGAGAGGCGCAAATTTTGTTGATTGCATTCATAGAAAACTGTATTTTTGCTGTTGAAGGTGCTAAAGGTGTGTAGTTTGTACTGTGCACTGTTTGAGGTGCTTGCAGTTTGATGTTACTGTCATGTGCTCAAAGTTGGGGAAACAAAAGGCACTCTGCCCCTCCCCCCACTTTGATGTTGGGAAGACATGTCCCTCCCCCTTTGGTGGATCACAAGCTTTGGCGCTTAAATTAACTGAATACCATTTACAGTGAACTTGTCATGTAGTGCTATGTACTGTGCAATGTACCATAACTATGTTATCTTGAATTGACTTTATACTTCGTGTATGACCACTGACCAGCCATGCTGCACCTCATAAACGACGAATGGATGGCATGAGAAACAACAGCATGAATGGTTAGGAGGTACGAATTTGACCATAAATATGACTGTAAAAGCGCAGGGAAGGGCATCCAGCGTAATCAGATGTAATAACCATTTTCACGATTGATTATTTTGCACAAAATGTTTTTAAACATTTTTAAATGTTTTAAAACATTTTTAAATGTTTTAAAACATTTCGCGCAAAATAATCCGCCCCTGTAGCTCAGTCGGGAGAGCGCTGGGGCTTCTGACCTATCCCGGTAGTGGCAGCCCGGGTTCGAGTCGCTTCGGCGCTCGCTATTTGCCCTGACTGAAAGATGAGCCTGCGCCCAGTGGGCAGCGGTCAGGTGACGTCAGTGAGCGGGGCGGAACCGTGTCAGGTAATGTCGGCACGTAAAAACTTTCGTCTAATTCTGCCGACCAACAGGAATTGTACGATCGATGTGGGGTCAGGGCTTGCGCAACAAGCTCTGCTTAGCGTGGGTCCTGACCTCGAAAATCCATCCATACAAAACATTCGGACTAAATTTATATTTAAAAAAAAAAAAAAATCCATCGTGAAAACGGCTATTAAAAAAATAATTTTAAAATCTTGAAAAAGTGTACAGAATCATTCGGAAACGGTCGACATTGAAAACAGTTGTGTGAGTCATCATTCATCGTACACTAATACTGCATACAGACTTCCAAAAACCGTCACATGTCGTTGTGACAAACATGCATGTTTATGTGACATGAAAATGTCTTCAGATAACCAGGACTACATCGCGCAAGCTGCCTCTTCCTAGCCGAATACCGTTGGCTTGATCCTGTGTCGTGTCATGTTCAAACATTCATCACTCGACACACTCGGACAATCAAGACAGCAGCCCGCTGGCCGAACTTGACCCAAATAGCAACTAGCGGGATCAGATGGGGCGCACCAAATGCAAAACGGCACACCTCACTCCAGATGACGGCGCTGAAATAAATCATGACAATATCCCATGCCCGACGAGTCGTCTGATGCCGCTATGATTCAAGCTTCAGTGCATAGTACCCCACTATCCCTCCGGCTTACGCCCTAGACATCTCTGGTCGTGCTCGAAATGGAAGCTACACTTTTAGTTTTGCTTTGTAGAGTACCGCTGGGTATCTATATTGATCCTTTAGATTGTCGTTGATAAGGTGGTATGGTCTTTAGCTCACGTATTGACGACATTGGAACGAGCTATAAAGTCTGGCATTAGGTGTATAGGCATGCTGCGCAGGCAGTAACATCTCAATGCCAATCCGGCGTCTCCGCATCACGAAAAGTTGCCTGCATTAATGAAAGCAGTGAATCAGATAACTGTCATGCGTAAATGCCTCAGTCGTATTAGCTGGGATAAAAGCGCAGCGCCAGACAATGCAATTAAGCGATGTCCAGCTACTATGAGGCATGACGATATTTCACGGAGGAAAAGAGCATCAAACAATATACGTATGTTATGCAGGCAAATGAATAATAAACTGCACATGTGCACAGTCATCAAATTAAGCGAGCACAATGAAAGGAACTAGAATACCCTCCGCAATGCATAACGGAAACACACGAAATTGCTGCTATGCAGTTGCTTGTGCTAACACATGCCGGTAATGCAGTCTTACATCCGCGTCTGTCTCGTTCTAAGGAAAATAACGACAAATGACTCATCTAAGTGCTGTGGATTGAAAGAGAATTGGAATGGCCTCAGCCGTCAATCGACAATCGTTTGCGTGTGCAAGCATTCAAATGATCGCTTACCAATGAGAAGAAAGCTAGCTTACCAAACCTACAGTTCATAAGCTAAAAAGGTCCATTAGACTTGACGGGGCTTATAAGCTTTGCAAACAGTTATAAACATTCCAGACGTCGCACACTGCAGCCTGTGGCACCGTCAATTTTTATCTGCAGCGATCCATCACTGGAACATAGATCGGCGATTTGAGCTGAAAACGCCCAACGCATTGTATGATGAACACAGAGCATTGATCTATAATCAGCCGAGCATGTCTTGTGAGTCGGTCAGTAGTTGGCAGCCAGCTGATACCGAGGCAGAACTGTTTCACCTTCACTGCCTGCTCGTGGTCAGATAGTCACTGTGCTGTAGGTACAGCTATCGGTACTACAACAAGTTCCCGGCAATGCCAAGGTCGAGTGCACTTAGAAAGTATGATTGGGTCTGGCTGACTGTAGAGCGCAGACGATTGACAAGACATGGCTGACGGTTACTAGGCGGGCCCGAGAGGAGTACATGGCTTCGAAGTGTCAGGCCCGTTACTCGCCCTGTGTATGTCTAATGCATAAATGCTGACAAATAGGCCTGTCGTCTCGGCTGCACCTGCTCCCCTGAGCGGAGGATGGTGATGCGATGAGGGTTTCTACTCATCTCACTCCATTGACCGTGAAGGCATGCATTATCATTTATGCCTTCATTCCCATTATGTGCATTCAAAATGGTAAATGTGTCGTTGACAAAATGGAGGCTTCCTCGTGTTCCTCTCCCCAAAGGATACAGTCGCCGCATTCGCCGCCCCGGACTGCCGCTGCCGCCTCTTCTATGTGAAATTCACATTCAAACTGAAATGTTCAAGAACTAGTGCCACCAATGGCTTCTTTTCTACTTTAAATCAGCGAAATACGTGGTATGGTATGGCAGAAATGATGAAAATTAAATTTGTTTGAGCGAAATATATTGTACTATATTCGCGCCGGTGGTATCAACCATATTTTTACAAAGTCGAATCCCAGGAGAGAACATATCCAGCCGAACAAACTCAGCAGAACTGGACATCCTGTTCCGCACTACACATGAATTTTAAGAAGGTTATCCCGTTCTACACATTACTGTGGAAATGGTGTTCCGAAAATTACACGATAAGAACCAGTGTTCAAAGTTATGCGTATGTTCTAGTGCCCATACAGGTTACTGAGGTCAAGTTGAATTGCCGAAGTGATAATGCACCATTTCAATTGCGTTTTTTTATCTTAACTGCGGAGCTGTGGAACGTTCCTTCCTTATTAGCAGTTTTCACGATGGATTAATGTGCGCGATTTTTTAAAAAACAATTTTAAATGTTTTAAAATGTTTTAGTAGCAGCCGCTTTAACGATGGACTAATTTGAGGAAAAAAAATCGACCTACGGGACCGTAGGGCGAGGGTTAAAACATTTTTCGCAAATTAGTCCAACGTGAAAACGGCTACTACTTAAACATTTTAAATGTTTTAAAACATATCGCGCAAAATAATCCATCGTGAAAACGGCTATTGACTTGCTTTATTCAACCCCACGGCGTACACAAATGTTATATATCGTGCAAAGGATGTGCATTGTGCATCTGCTGTGAAAAGTTCGATGGTTACCGAGCACGAAGCGCACGCGAGGTCTTCCGTCAACTATAAGAGGAAAACATATGCATGGCAGGCCGACCCGACCATGCCCATCGTTCTCAGAGGCTTACTTTACTATGCAGTCGATGTGCCTGGAAATTGGCATTAAAAAACGTTAATGTTGTTAAAGTATCATATTTAACTTCTACAATGATGTGTCATCGGGTGTAAGAGCAGAGTATACCAACTTACAACACTGTTTTCCCTATGAAGCCCACTGACAAGGCCCACTCACTTAGTCACTGCGGACCATACTCCAGCTGAGATACAAGTGTCCTGCATAAGCGAGGTGCATTACTCTATGGCCAAGGACGTCATGACAAGTCAAGAGGTAAGGGAAACTTTGATCTCGTCTGGAAAGAAACACAGCCCCCCTATTCGTTTTTTGTTGTGGATTTGGGCTCTTTTCGCCTTGAAAACCTTTTGCCATCCATTTTTGGTCACATTAAATACAAGAAAATATTAAGCAAACCAAATTGGCCGAAAAAGGAGGGAAAATGCTCCACCCCCTAGCCACCTCTGCTCCTACGCCTATGTTTATACAAGGCAATGCCCAGATTAATATCTTATGTACTAGATATAAGGTATGGGTTATATTGCCTACCTAGTTACCTAGTTATATTAGTGCGACGTAAAAAAATTATATTATCGTGAAAAGCGTGTGTTTGGGACTCCAGAAAATGCTTAGCTTATCTTCAAAAACTTGCATATTAGCAAAGAACATGACAGAAGCGAACTCGACCATCAACGGGAAGCGACGGGTTGACAATATGATGGAGTAAGTTGAGGCCGTTGAAGCATGAACCATTTGCCGAATAATGTTTGTTTTATCGGCTCTACTAGTCATCAAATGTCGCTGGATCGTATTGCACTCTGTACTACTCTGTAGACTGCATACTCACGCAGTTTCTGGTGATGTTGCATTTGCCTTGGCGTTTTATTTGTGTACACTGTTGCAGTCACCAATATTTGATATTTATATTATGTGAACATGAACAATGGCAATGTCCATCCCGTGAGATGCTACTGTCATGTGAATTACTCAAGCCTCCCGCCCATGGTGTTAGTCTTAGGTACGCTACTGCAGTCTCTATCCTTGGTTTTAGCGTTGTGTGCGCTTCTGCGGTCGCCAGTTCTTGGATGTTACGGTTGTGTGCATTTCTGTGCAGTCTCTATTATGTTCTTTAATACCACCATATTTACTGTGTTACTGGCTGTGTGCGCTACTACAGTCGCCATTCAGTTAGTGTTAGTGCAATGTGCTTCGGTTGCTCTACCCAGTAAACATTCCGACGTCGGGCAGACGTCGGCCCGACGTCGTCTGAACGTCGGCTACACCTCAGATGTGTCCGCGTATGCCGAGATTCAGCCGAGGTCCAGCCAACGTCGGCATCTCGGCACGGAAAGCAGCTCGGCATGCCGACATCTGCCGACGTCGGCATGTTTACTGGGTACTACACTCTCCAGTATTCGGTGTTAAAGGGAATATAGCACCTTTAACACTAGTTTTTAACTGAGATAGCCAGATTGTCGGGTGTTATCTGCTGTTGTATGTAGTGGTTACCTTACGCCTATTCGTGGATTTCTCCTAGTAGCTGGGTTAGTGCTAGGTTACGCTACTGCAGTCAATCCTGTGGTGTGAGTACTATGTGTTGCTACTGCAGTCGCCAGTCTCTATGGCCGTGGTGTTTACTGTTATGTGTGATTCTGCAGTCTCCCGTTTTTTTAGTTGCTGTTGTGTACGTTTAAACTTGCAGTCTTAAGTGTTTTGGTTGTTATTGTTTGTGCACTTCTGCAGTCTCCAGAGTTTGCTGTTTACATTATGTAAGTTAATGCAGTCTCAAGCCCGTGGTGTACTTTTTACGAGTCTAGCCCACTGACACTTAACCCTCGCCCGGGTAGGGATTACTGCGTGTCCGGATAGGGAGATACGACCCCCCCCCTTTGGCGTTTCGCCTCCAGTTGAGCTAGAGCTTCGATTAAAAATGAGCGTGTTGCTTGTGACAAGAGGAAACCATTGTCACTTTATTTGAAGGTCCTGGGTCAATAAGTGATCTGAGGTTATGTCAATGACCCAAATGTCATCAAATCGTTGATTTGTAAAATTGAATACTAATCGAGCTGATTTTGTTTTTCTTAATCGGAAATCCGAGATTGCCATGCTAAAAATATACATTCGTCGTTTTCTGAAAGAAAAATATAAACAATCGTCGTTTTCTGTTTACAATCTGCTGCAAAACTCTGTTTTCTACGATTTTTCCAATATTTACCGTTTTCACTAAGATGACGTCACTTAAACGTCATTATCTCCCAAACCACTGAAAAAAATCAATAAAATTTGACAACATACGTATACATACGTATAATTGTTGTTAACTCAAATGCTCAAAATTTGAGCAAGATGCGCCGCACTTGTAAGAAGTTATTCCTGACGAACCTCAGGGGGGGGGGGAGGGGACTGCCAGTCCCACCCCCGTAAGGCGAGGGTTAAGGCATGTCATACAGTGGCGGATCCAGGGGGGCATTTAAGATCATTACCTTCACCCAAACCGTCTGAAATCGGCGCGAAATCGACACATTTCTTGATAAAGAGGAAAATCTATGCAGCCTTGACTACCGTAAAGTTTTAGTATTAAATCGGTATCAATGCATAAGCAAAGCGAAATCCGATTTGCTTTTCAGATGTGTGATATTTTGGGGATTTGTCTACCCTCCCCCCCAATAAAAATCGTTTCTGATTCAACCAGTGATGTTTCTTATCGAGACAAACAGCGCAATATTTACTTGTAAGAATACAGTCGGATAGGAATATTCCCTTTGCCTTTTATATTTCAAGAAATCTAATGTATTTTGCATTGTAGAACAAGAGATGCTGTTAAGCCGCGCGCACGGTTTCCCGACCCTAATAAGGGCGTTTTACTGGCGATTAGGAGCGGAATACTTAATCAACCAACCATCACAGGTTCGCAGCATTGTATTTGTATTGTTTGACGTTTATCTAAAGCTCACAGCTCCTGCTTCTACCCGAAGACTCCGGAAATGTCGACAGCATTAATGAATACGATTTAAAAATAAATGTAAAGAAATCCAACAGCACAGGGTAGAAACAAATCAGATCGATTAAGCAATAATTCCATCAGTCTAGCATTTCGAGACTCGAGCTCACGTGCTCTGCCCACGTGGCAACAAAACGTTTCCCGTATCCGAAGGCTTATCCTCATAGTTCACGCAGAAGTCACGCGAACGAGTATCTCAGTATCACGCTTCATGTTTTGCACACCACGGCTATCGCCTATATCGCCAACGTTCCGGTGGTGAAATGCCGTCCAAATACGGTAGTCGGCACATCAGGGTGTATCTCGAGACACTACGAGACACTCGCATGTCCCATATGAGCTGTAACCGTATGGTGTAGCTAAACCTTCCAGTGATCTCGAACAAGAGTAGCTGATAGACGTAGCCAAAGGAGGGAGGGGTAGCCTCGGGGTCATGGCCCCTTTATGAGCAAAACAAAATGCACTAGATAACATGAGGTTCTCTGACGTCCCCCCTCCGGTCAACAACATATGGCTGAAGAGCGAAATTTGATTTTACCACCGACGTGCCCAAACTCCAACCCCCTGAATAAAAATCCTGGCTACATGCCTGCTGATGACTGAACAGAAGTGATTGATTTGTCATTGAACGCGAGATCGCATGCGGGCGACATGGCATTGTTCGTCCACAACAAGGCTATTATATTAAAAGTGCTGAACCTAGCCACTCGTAAAAATCAAGTTACCGCACGATTTTTACGATAAATATGATGATTTTACATCATTCGACAACATAATTAAATAAAGAACGCTCTTGACCTGTTTCCGTTGTTTCCGTAGTATTTATCTAAATTTATAGGAGGATTGACATAAATCTGTCTGAATTTCCAATGGGATGTGCCCGTATGGTACACCACAAATCTGGTCATGGCCGTGTTGTGAACGCTGCGCCAGGGTTGATCTCCAGACACAATGTCCGCTGAGCTGTGACCGCATGGTGCCCTCCGGTGATTACCGACAAAGATGGCTGATGACTAAACACACGTGATTGGTTCGTCAATGCACGCGAGATCGCATGCGGGTGACACTTGTTCGTCCACAACTGGGCTAATATATAGGCTAACACGAAACGATATCTTCTTGTGTGGGCATATAGCACACGAAGTTTAATCGGCCTGGTTTAGTTTCTGGACGGCGTAAGCATGAACTTAATACTTACCTACCATGATGGAATGCTTCACGCTATCTGGGTGAAATAAAACCGCAAAAACGCATTGCACTTTGGCTATTTGTATATTCCATTATGCCAAGGCATACGCTCAATATGACATTTTCACCTTCTTTAGGTATAGGTAGGTATATTCGATTAGCGAATTTTGTCTCCCGCGCCACGGATTGCGCCTGCGCACTGGTGGATCTAGACTGGGGGCATCTTTTAAAGGTATCCATTTTTGCCCGAATTAGGGCCGGTCACCTTAGTTTGGTATTCGAGCTTAAAAAATCCGTTTCGGAACAAAAAACTTTCTGAGAAAAAAATCGTTAAAAACATTTGTTTTCGGAAACACAAATCGGAAAAAGAAAATATGATAACTGAAGCGATATTCCGTAGCATATACACCAATACATATTATTAACGCCTATCTCATAACAACTCGCAGGGGCGTCACCGATAATTATTGAGTGTGGGGGGGTCGGCTGAAATTATGACAAAATGTGTCCCCATCTTGGGGGCGTGTATTTAAGCCTTTGCAGCATTTTTATTGTGGATTTTCATGTTTTTTTGCCCATACCTATTTAATGTCTGCCGTCGAAAACAGGTCACAAATTGTGACAACAAACAAATCCTCGGCTACATAACCCCGCGACGGCAGACAGGTAGGTAGATATGCAGGAGTGCCCTTCCATGCCCGCATGACCTAATTACGTTAAATACCAGAGAACTTAATACAAGGATGGGCATTCACTCATACTAGGTCACACCACTCCCCGCTGCTTCTTTTTTGCAGGGAAAGACCTGCACGAGGTTAATTACGCAAAGTGTATGCCTCAGGCCAACCCCGAACAAAGCAGACAGCATCACGTGAATCCGGTGGATCCCGAGGTGGACTATTAGTTAGGTATTAGTGGGACAAAAAGCAAAAACATATGCATTATCATGCATAGTTAGTAATCGAATACCCAAATTATAAATATAATGTTATATGTTATATAATGTTATAGCAGGCATTTAGTTATTTGCGCCGCGCGATATTTTTTTCGGGTTTGCCTGATAGAACCAGAAATATACCTAAGCGGTGGACCTCGTAGAGGATAAGAGGCTAAAATGTTATTCATTCAATTCAGCGTTACGACGAACCAAAGAGTCAAAGACGATGACGATGGCTTCGTTATGACGATGACCACCGATATGACGCCGCGAAGCGGCGATATAATTTCAACTTTAGGTGGTGGAAAACGACATTTTGATATTGGAACTAGACCATAATTGGAGCCAAGCCTCAGTTAAACCTTTTCCTGGTTGCACAGCTCGGTATATATGATGAAAAATATTTAAAATGAATATATTTTTCATACACATAAGTCTCGTATTGTAAATCATGATGATCGGTGGCAGTCAGCACTCATATAGTACCTTCGTATCATAATAATAACCCGCGCCCTGGTGGGCCTCCGAGACCGAGACAACTTCGCCATGGTGGGGGGAGGGGGTAAAATGACCCTCATCTAATTCGAAAACGAAAAGGAATAGAAAGACGCAGAAAAAGCGTTCGAAAGCTTTCAACGTTTACATTCGAAGTTACAGAGACCATTTTTAGCTAAGGTCAATATTGAGGTCGTCAAAGGTCAACAAAGGTCAAATTTCATTTTTGTTTACTTCGCTTCGAACAACCCCCGTATATCTTGTGAACTATGATGGCTGGTAACAAACGAAAAAAATCGAAATATCATTAAAAATGCAATCGTACTCGGTGTCCTCAAAATTGAGCTCAGATCAATAGTTTAGGCTCAAGAGGTCATCGAAGGTCAAAAATGCAGCTTTTGGTAGATATTTTTCTTAAATAAGTTTTAATTTTAAAATTATAGCAATGATTTTAACACCATCATGTTTGTCTCGTCGAGGCACTTTGAAACATATACTTGGTGACCTGGTAAGATCAATTTCAAAATTTGACCTCAGGTCAAGGTCATTTGGTGACCCGGGTAGTTCATGTTGCATATGGGGCGATCTGGCCAGACGAGACGAACACAATGGTGTCAACCGCTTCTCTCTATCTATTTTATATCAAGAGTTATATAGCAAATCATTGCTGATGACCTTAGATGACCTCAGATGACCTTGTAGAGATCACTGAGGAACAATTGCACCTTGATCATCCAAAATGAGCTAAAATAACATGATTCTGAAAGAATTAGCCTGATCCAACTCATATTTTCTGAATAGGAAGTTGTTTGGCATTTTGTTTTTTGCATGATTTTAATGATCTGTATTAGTTGAGAGGAAAATGTCCGAACAACAAATCAAAGGCATACAAGATTACAGAGAAGTCCTCGCAGACTTTTTGAAGTCCATGAAGTGCTGGGATCCTCGAGTTCAAACAAATGACTCGAGTCTTCCATTAGCCGTAGGTACACCAAGGCAGTAATACCGGTAGGGCGGTACATCCTACAGCAGGGGTATCAAAAAAATATGTCACACACCTGATTCGACGTTTTGCTGAAACGCTGGCTTTATCACGATTGCAGGCGCAAAAATGTCTATCACTGCATTTATTGCACGACAGTTCTTCCACCGGAAACCAGTTCACAAAAGTCGGAGAACATACACAAACTTGAGCTATGTTCTACGAAATCTGATCTGTTAGCGAAACAACAAACTCACAATATGATCCATGTAATTCCATAACACCGATCATGATGACATTTTCTAGCATTACAAACTATCTTTTCATTACAAACATCTCGTAATCATCATCCATCTAATGGTCCACATTGTCCAGCTGTTTATCTTGCTGATAATACCAGCCGTGATTTGTTCCAGTTTCGTTGCTGACCCGAATCATATCTCTCAGTAATACTGCTCCGGTGCGGTAATTTGCGATGCGATGTTCCCGAGAAAGACATCAAAGATATGCACTGAACCAGGGCAACCAGCTAAGCAGGCTCTCACCGAAAGATCACAGGCAAGATCACACGCGACTCGAAAATGAGAACGCACGGGACCAGAACAGCGGATAATTAAGCGTGGTTAACCACAAAGGGATTTTCATGATCAACCAACACCAACAATGCAGCCTTGACCTAGGCGATCTCAATCACGATTCACGGCCAGTCAGCCGCATCTCCCCAGCCGGTCGCTACCACGTGTACCACATGATGATCTCATCAGTCACCGCCAGTCAGGCACGTAACCAGGATTCTTCTCGGAGAGGGGGGCGTCAGTGGTAGAATCAAACTTCGCTCAGCCATGTGTTGTTGACCGGGGGAGTCGTCAGCAGATACCATTTTATCTAGTGTACATTTGGTTCGCTCAGGGGGCATGGCCATCCAAGCCACTTTTTTAGCGGACTCGTCTGACTACGTCCCCGCAGTCAGACGAGTCCGCTCTATCCCGCAGGTCACCTTTAACCACGTGTACGGCAGGGCGGGCGAACGATTCCATCAACGGCAGTCAGCCGTGGAAGCCCGCGCTCCCCAGCTGGACGCCACACGTGGACAGACGATCTCATCCCGGCCAGTCAGCCGTGGAGACCGCTCCTCCCAGCTGGACGCCACCACGTGTACCAGACGATCTCAATCCCGGCCAGTCAGCCGTGGAGGCCGCTCCTCCCAGCCGGCAGCGGACCCCGCCCCCTCCCGATAACGTCCCGTCACTGGGTCAGATACCCGACACCAGTCATTAACGCGGCGCACACTGCTCTTAGCGCACGTCGCTGGCCGGTAATTAGGAGCTGCCGAGCGGCGCGGCGGCGGCAGGGAGGAGGCTCTCACGCCGCCGCCCTGGGCAGCCGGCCGGCCCGGCGGGCGAGCAGCCCCGAGACCGGCAGACGCCGACACTGCGCTGATGCAACGCAGCCCGCCGGCCACCGTGCAAAAACGCTGGCCGCGCGCAATGTGCGTAAACCCCAATTCGAGGGGTCAGCCGTGTTTTTGCCGCACATCTCGAGACAAACAAACTGCGGCTCCTCGCATGGAGCCGCTAACGGGCGAAGACAGCCTTCACACCGCCGGAGAGCAAAAAAGCAGGTTATGACGTCATCATTACTAGATTTTATTACAATGATCATGTTACAAGACGCTAGCACTAGGGTAATGATCACCTTTGTACTGATTACCCCGGTAAAAAAGGACGAAAACTTTTTACAGCATGTACAACACAAGTGAGTTGGCCGCCCTTCAACGTAACAACAGCCTACGACGCGCCAGGCGCCGGGACCCCCGCTGTCCGCACAGCGGAAAACAAACTTTGGTGGAATGTCACATACTAAGACGCCCAAATGCCTCACTGGCCGGCGAACCCACGTACTCGCTCCATGATCCTATCATAAATAGTAAAAAAGAAAACATGACACGATTTGTACAATAAACCAACACGAACATGATTCTTAATGTTGAATAAAATATTGACAATGCGTATGTACAAGAAATGCGATCGCGCGCGCGCGCAGTGGGCGAGTGGGCTGCGTCGCCCAGCCCTCGCGCCTCGGAGCATGCAGACAGGGTCCTGGGCGACGGTCACCGTCGCTGCCACGCCGCCAAACAGGGAACAACACAGCCGAGAGAGCGGCTGGCGCGTCCGCTAACCGCTAAGAATATCACACCTTGTTATCACGAGAGGGCGCCGGCGCTACAAGGTGTCGGCGAACTTGGACAGCTTGTCGGCGTTGTCGCCGCCGGCGGCCGGGTGCTGGACGGGGTGGCCGGGCATCTGCAGGCCGCCGTGGCCCGCCACGCCCGTCAGCTGAGACAGCAGCATCTCGTTGCTGCCCAGGTCGGGAGCGGAGGCCAGACCGTGGCCGGCGGCGGCCGGGTGCGGCGAGTGAGACACCGGCCGGTGCGGCGACGGCGCGTGGTAGCCGCCGAACGTCTGTCGCGGCGAGCTGAGCGGCTGCGGAGAGCGGACGGCAGCCGGCAGCCCACCCGGCGGCGGCGACACCACCTGCTGCAGCATGTGCTGCGGCGACGGCACCCCCATGCCGCCCAGCAGGCTCTGGTGCGGCGACACCGACTGCGGACTGGCCTTCATTTGCTGCTGCAGCAGCATCTGCTGCGAGAACGGCGCCCCGAACTGAGTATTATCCGTCTGGAAACGTTGCTGCTGCTGCATGCCCAGATGGTGCGGCGAACGCGCCGCGCGCGGCTGGCCGTACGGCGGCGCCTGCGGCTGCTGGAAGCCATGCTGCTGCTGCTGTTGCTGCTGCTGGCGCTGCATGGCCATATACTGCTGCTGCTTCACGGCCCACTGCTGCTGCTGCTGCTGTTGCTGCTGCGGCGTCAGCTGTCCCTGACTCACCACGCCAGGGAGACGAGGCTGCTGCTGCTGCTGCATACCAGGCTGCAGCTGCAGCGGCTGTTGCGGCGGCTGCTGCTGAACACCAGGCGACTGCTGCTGCTGCTGCTGTTGCTGCTGGAGTTGCTGTTGTTGCTGCTGCTTGTGGTGCTGCATCTTGATCACCTGAGCCATGAGCTGCGGGTGGGACTTGAGGATGAGCAGGACGTCCTGCTGCGCCTGCGGCCCGGTCGGGTTCTTCAGACTGTGCAGCAGTTCCTGTAGACCGGGGATGTTGGAGCGCCCGGTGCCCGGCTGGCCGGCAGGACCCCGCAGCATCGGGCCGCCGCCAGGTGCCGCTCCCGGTCCGGCCGCCACGCCGCTGCCGGCCGCCACCGGCACCTGCTGCCGGAAGCGGCGCGCCGACGCCCGCCGACGACTGGGGCTGTACAGGAGCCGGCCCGCCCGGGAACCTGACGGAACACACGGCGATACAGGCGGGTCAGAGGGGGAGACTCAGCTGCGGGGGATCGGCTCAGCAGATGCCGAGCAATACAAACAAGCTGACAGACAGAAAGACCGAGACCCAGACAGGCGGACAGCTAGACAGAAGGAAATAAAAAATCATTCAGAACAAGATAACAAGTGTGACGTAGAAAGACGCATGGGCGCTCACAGATGGAAAATTGACAAGCAGGATAATGAGGAGACATACCCCACGCCACCTATAAGCACCGCGTACCACATCCATCCAGTCAGTACCACATCCATTCAGAGGACGACTGAAAATGACTTCTGCATGATAAAACGCGTATCGAAATGGACAAACTGAACAGCGAACATCACGTAAATAGCGCAAATCACATAAACCATTTGTACATATCACAAACCCCAGTGTTCACAAACCTGCACTGTGACACAATGTCCCTCAGAAAGACAATTTCACATCCGACTCAGATGGACAACGCATCGAACTCACTCATAGCCATAAAACGTACATCCTGTCCAGCCGGGAACAGCCCTGTATTCCGACCGGCATTAACCCCCGCTGTTATCAACCAGTCGACCATGAGAGCAGCCCAGCCGAGCCCTGACCTAGACAGCGACCACCTGACTGGGCAGCCATAAACAAACCGGACTGAAACGGGGACAGTCGGCCGGTACCAGTCAGTACTGTAATTACGTCTCGTTCGTCCAGCAGCCACGGTCGCACCCGGACACGACACGGACCGAGGCTGAATCCTGCACATGGATGTCGCACAAATACGGGGACGAACGTCAAAGGAGGTCCCGATAGAATATGTCGCCACCACCATGCAAGCGTTATGAATTTCAAGCCTTTAAGAGAAAAGTTCACCTTTAAGGGTTTTGAACGAGATAGCAGATTTGTAGAGCAGATCGAAAAATGGGTTGTAGTGAAATAATTATCTCGCTACCCTAAGCAATCTAGTGACTATATAACAGACTATATAATATATAAAATAACAGGACTAGTGGGCCCCTTTGATAAAAAATAAATTTTGAGCCACGAAAGACTGCCCCGTGACCCAAAACCGCCCCGAAACTTCTTCTAAAAGGGGCCCACTTGTCCTGTGTCGGTTACTTAGAGTTCCTTGCAGTTAGTTAGAAGTTAGTCGAAGTTATTACTACCTGCGAAGTTTCGCGGAAATTAATATTTGCCTTAGTTTCGCGGAAATTAATATTTGCCTTCTAAAAGAGGGCCACTAGTCCTGTGTCGAAACTACTAAACGTAGCGAGTGTATTCTTCAGCCCAAACCAATTGTTCGATCTGCTCTACAAATCTGCTATCTCACTTCAAAACCCCCTGTTAAAGGTTAACTATTCTCTTTAAAAAGAAAATAATCCCCTTTTCCACCAAAAATGAAGTTATTACTTTAAAAAGACGGACAAGAGCAAAATATATTGTTAATTGATCGCATGTTGCATATTAACATTCCCTGATCTAAGGTGGCGAAAACTGCGTGTAAGGTTAGTAATGCTGATGAGAATTATAATAACCAGCAACCTAATAAGAAGTAAGTAAATAAAGAAATTAAGACCAAAATTATATTCTTTGAAATTTCGCTATTGATGCTTAGCCATAATCAATAAATAAAAGTTGCAGAAAACCGTGATGCATTCGGCGGACTAACTTGACCCCGGGCGGCGATCTATTTAGTGCCGGCGATCTGTTTCATTGACCAATCAGGGACGTGTCACGGCTCTTGGCGCACTTGCTTAATTCATGGGCCTAAGACTTGTTTACAAATCAACATTCAAACGAGAAATAGTGATGGATCATACTGTTCGTCCCCAGTATGAGTACATATTTTGGAATACAAAAATGAAATAGAAAGATATTTCACTTCAAAATTGAAGCAAAATCAATTTGATGTCATACATATATCACAAAAATGCATATAAATAAATCAAAAGGTGAACTAAAATGTCTCTTAAAACGTATCACGATACTGACAGGATTGTATACCAGAAACCACACCAGCAATAGTGCCAAGTCCTCAGCCTGGGCACTGGTAATGTCCCTCCGCAAACGACCATGGCTCACGCTCTCCCTGCACTGGCCTCGATAACCGGAACCACTACCCATCCACCCGTTACCCACCCACTGAGTCCCGCCGCCTCTCACCCATATCCCGCGCCTCTCTCACCTGTTTCCCCAGTCGCCGATGCCGGGCAGCTGCATGCGGGCACCCTGCTGCTGGGCTATCTGCAGCGGCAGCCGCTGTCGCAGCAACTGCTGCTGCTGCTGCTTGCTGCTGCATCAGACCACCGCCGGCGCCGCCGGCGCCCACCGGCGGGTTGTTCTTGCCGTAGCCGACGGCCGTTTGCGGCGCGTGCTGGCGCGCCGCCGCCTCCTGTACCTGCGACACACCAGCCTACGGTTGCTTTAAACGACGGCAGCTCGCGCGCGCCAAACAGCGCCCAGAGACAAAGCAGCAGCAGCAGCAACTGAACATAGCCGGCCGGTGTTAGGGCTTTGATGGTTAGCTTAATTGCAATGTTGGCGAGGCGAGGGCGAATCAAATGTGGTACAAAATAAGAGGTTCGGCAGTCATTAGCACATGGGTTGGCAAGCGGAGCGGCTAGCAGCAAAATATTGAGCGGGAAACCAGGCTTGAAACTGTAACCAAAGATTCAGCACAGAGCTAGGCTAAGCAGATAACGAACAGAGACTGCTGCAGCCAAAACGTTAGCAGGCCTATCCAACTTAGTGGTATGCCGACACGCCAGACTTGTAAAATGGTGAGTCAACAGACTTGGGTTGTCCCAGTCTTGTGGTCAGCCCGTCCGGTCATGATAAAACGGTCAGGGTTCGCTGTTCCAGTGTGCTGTCGACTGAGCATGCAAGTTTGGTCACTGACTGGGTATATTCTAGACTTCAGAACATACACAGATTACGTGCTAGGTATATAATGCCTAGGTTTATAATAGAACGTAGCTTAACGTAGCCCGATAAAGGCAACTTTGATATGTTCTGGAATACAGACCATAAGACCCGGTCCGTGTACCGAACTTGTATCTCAGCTGGGACAGCAAGCCCCGGCCGTTACACGGGCCGAGTGGACCCGACGGGTGGACGCCAAAACGGGAGTAATTCGAGTCCGTTGCCTCACCATTGTACAAGTCTGCGCCACGCTGTATCGTACTGGCAGCCGCCAGGCGGCCTCTATACGTCCACATGCACTCGCCGCGGCGGCGACATCTGCTCACCTGCTTGACAGCCATCAGCACGTTGGCTGACGGGCCCTGGCCAGGCCCCTGCTTGCCGACCAGGCCCGCGTCCGGCATGGGGCTGGCCGGTACCGGGGAGGGGACGGGAGCGGCTGTGACCTGCCCCGGCGGCGGTGGCGGCGGCGGTGGTGGCGCCACCGCTGCCTGCGGCTGTGCGGCAGCCTGCACGGAGGCGGCGATTGAACCACCACTGGTGGCGGAGCGCATCTGCGCGATCCTGCGCTGCAGAAGCGCCTTCTGCTGCACCTGGGCCTGCATCTGCTGGTGTGCCAGCCGCGACTTGATGCTGCTGCAGAACGGCACCATGCACTTGTCCTCCTTGCAGAGCTTGGCGTGGTAGAAGCACAGCGCCAGCAGCTGCTTGCAGATGGGGCAGCCGCCGTTGCCCTTCTTGCGGCAGCTCTTCGTGTGCGACACGATGCGGCGCATCTTCTGACAGCTCTGCAGCCCACAGTTGGCGTTGCGGCACTGGCAAGAGTGCACCAGCGACTTGATGCAGCGCTCGAGCGACTGGCGCCGGATCTCGGGCGTGTTCTGGCCTCGCTCCGGCGAGCCACCGTCCAGGTCGAAGCCGAGCTTCTCCATGCGATGCGGGTGCCGGTCCTTCTCATAGCAGGACACACACAGGTCGTAGTCCTGCCGAGCAAGGATCGGGCAGACGTCAGCACACGGGGACCGGCATAGAAAGGACGCTAAGCGCAACTCAACGCCGTCGGCAGGTACGACTGAAAACTATTGTACGTAACATACAAGGACATTTGTGCACTACATTGAGCCGAAACAGAATAGCGGTAAAATCTAAGAGGAGAGAAGAAAAAACATCTTTAAGGACTTTTACTCTTGACGCTGTGTTACACATTGCCATCACTAAAAATGCGAGAAGATAACGCTAAATCAGCTAAGGTAACCAACTTACCCCTCCACAACCATCCCATTACACTCCAGGCATTACACAACCCCCCCCGTAAACAAACCAGACACAATAACTCACCTCGCACGTGGTACAGTGGTAGCGCGTGTCGATGTTGTTCTTGCACTTATTGCACGTGTAGACGACCGTCTCCTGGTTCTGGTTGTGCAGCTCATACAGCATATGCTGCGTGGCGGCCAGAGCCCGGCGCAGTGACGAGAACTCGAGGTGCTTCTCCCGCGCCATGCTGAGGAAGTTATCCCGGCCGTCCATCAGTTCGCAGGTGATGTGCGGGTCGGGGTCATGGATCGGCTGCAGGCTGGCCGCGGACTGCGCCGAGTGCAGGCGCACCACAAAGAACACCTCCTTGTGCTTCTCCATCAGAGAGAACACCTTGGCCGACAGGTCACTGCAACTCGAGTTCGACTTCTTCGACTTGTTCTTGCTGTTGGACTTTGACTTCGAGTTCTTCTTGTTCTGTTTCTTCATGGCGCCTTTTTTCTTGCCGTCCGGGGCCGGACTCGCAGCTTCCGGCTCAGCGGCGGCAGCAGCACGTGCTTCCTCCGCCTCCATCTGCTTCCGCTTCTCCTCCTCCTCCTGATCCAGCTCGCGGATGCTCTCCTCGAAGATCCCTGGCCAGAAGTCGCCTTCGAAGTAGGCGAGCTCGCAGGGCGCCTGTACGCCGTCCTCCACCGCCTGCTTCAGGATGTCTTTGTAGTCCATGACGATGCGATCGTAAATGCCCTTGTCGAGCATCTTTTTGTACCACTCCTGCAGCCGCTTTGGCTTTGGGATCTTCTGGTCGGTTGGGTGGCAGTGGAAGATGTAGTCGTCACCCTCGCACGGCGGGCATGCCCAGATGTGCGCCATCGTGTACCTGGCGAGACGCACGAGTCAGCCATATTTAGAAGCCTCCATACTCTACCGAAAACCACATTTGAGGCGCTGAACAAAACTTATTCAAGGACGTCATTTTGAACCACAGCTAATCTCAAAACTATTATCAAGCTTCGTGGTATACAACCACAAAACGAATCGGTCTTGATATCCGGAATAAAAATACAGACCAACAACAATAAAAAAAAACTTTCACCAACTGATACAAGCCAGTTATATAGAACGACATTGCTCTCACACACTAGTCAGCTGTCACTTAAGCATAGCGTGCCTCCACCCACGCCCACTTACCCGAGCTGCTTGACGTAGTCCAGATAGGCGAGCAGGATCTCGTGGTAGACGGCGGTACGGAACTGTCTCGGTCGGAAGAAGTGCACCGAGTCCAGGTAGGCCACGTACACCCGCCGCCGGTTCGGCTGCGGCGCGTCAGACCCGTACTCCTGCACGTGCATGCCGAAGAAGCACACGTCGTGGCCGTCCACCTCCTCGAAGGCGAACAGCGCCTTGGCCCGGTACGGGAACTTGTACGGCATGTCACCATTGTCGCAGTACCTGGAGGGCAGGAGAGTAGACGCGAGGTCAGACCCGGGGTCAGACAGACACCCGACTACAGACACTGGCAGTGCCGCCGCGAATCACTCTCCGCCCAGGACATATCAGCTGCAGCAGCGCCTGTAACGGTTACCATCAGCTGCAGCAGCGCCTGCCGCCTGTAACGGTTACCAGCAGCAGCAGCAGCAGCAGGCCTGCACAGCGGAGGCAGAGGTGCGTACATCGACTGATGCAAACCATGCCGGCTTGGACTTCGGGGCGCCGCTCATCCAAAGGTTACAAGACATCCATAATATGATCACGGGCGACCTAACATCTATCGTCGATTATTGATTGATTAATACTCATTGGCGACAATGGTAATGGGAGCTTACCGGTGACCGCTTTGGTCACACATAGCCCAGTGACCGATGATTGTCACCACCCTAACAACAATCAGGTCCACAATATACAATTCACTGGACAACACTTCCAAGGAAAACTACTCGAATAGCTATGTATTTATAAAATACTCATGCCACTTTGAACACAGCGACTCTGAAAATATTGCACACAGGGAGTCGATCAAACTTATCACTATAGAAGCGTAAAGAGCGCGAGTCTCGTTTCCAGCTCACCTGGCTTTCATGCCGCCTTTGACCTCGCAGACGCGGTCCCCACTGGACACCACCCTGACGTACACGTCGCCAGCACCCGACTCCTTCTTCTTCAGGTACTTGTTCACCCGATTCTCGATGTACGTGCCCAGCTTCGTACCGGGCAGCCGCTTTGCATTGAACTTGTTATCCTTCCGCTTCGCTCCCTTCGCTTTCAAACAATTATCACAGGTAAACCTGAAAACGAACAAGAAATGAGCGAACTGACACCAAAAGCATCAAAAGCACCAAGGCAATGTTCATGTAGCTTCTGATGACAACTTTAGTAAAGAACTATCAACAACCATAATGTAGTTTACGTTCTGCGCTCGTTCCTTTGTACACAAACTAAACATGCACACATCACAGTAATTGCGGCTGTGTAAGCGGGAGACTCGAGGCTGGGACAGCCGAACACTAACCACCACACCACGACCGTCAGCTAAGTACGTATGGTTGTCGGCTCACCCTTGCGGCCAAATGACGTCCATATGGAGCGCACAGATCTGGTGCAGTTTCCGGCCGCAGTCATTACATTCCACCATGGCCTCCATCTCGAAATTGTCGTTCTTCATCTCCACAAACAAGTCCTTCTTGATCGCCCTGTGTGAAGAGTGGTCACGTGAGGCTTACGTCATTGGCTACGCTTTGGATGTAGTTTAGCTACTCGGTCAAACCGAGCCCAGTTCATGCGGGCAAATGTGTGAAAATAAGTAGCCTACAACTAACTAAAAGAACAACAGGGTTGATCTCAAAATACCATATTCAGAGAGTTCAACAGTTAATGACAGAAACAAAGTATACTGTGTTCCAAGAATAAAACTGAACATCAAGTGGACGCATAGAAATGAGTGAAAGCCTGACATGAGGCTGATACAAGTCAGGAAACCGGAGTCCCTACAATTCCTCGAACAAGGTGACGTTTTAACACCAGTGGTGAGTCTAATTCCCAACACATTTTGAAGTCGAGCACAAGCACTACCAGCTCAGGCTGCTGGTCAGGACCATTTCGACAGAGAGAAAAACAACACCGTACTGTTTCCCCAACTCACATTGACTGCTGCGACGGATCCTCGCCGATGTTGACCGTGTCGCCCTGGATGTCGTTGAAGCACTTGACGCAGTAGGTGATGCGGTTCTGGTAGCTGAAGTACTTGGCGTCGCGCGGGATGCTACAGAGCGAGTGGCCGAAGCAGCACAGCGTCTGCGGCTGGAAGGTGAACTTGCGGCCGCAGCAGTAGCCCAGCTGCTGCATCACCGGGTCCATCTCCTGCTCGAAGATCTCCGAGAGCTGCGGCGGGACAGAGGCGGCACGGTCAGAATCGTATCAGGTGGGGCTGTATGGCGCCAATGCCTTATTGGTAAGCTGAGTTCAAAACAAAAGCTAAAACAAGCACATTAGTCATACAAAGATGATCGCCATTTCCTGGACCGTTTTCAGGCATTGTGTCACAAACAAATTATAAAAGCTAATTGACTGACTGTCGTACCTTTGAGCAATACTTGTACACCTTGGACGTCTTGCGGTTGTAGACCCAGGCGTTATCAAACATCAACCACACATCCTCCACAAACTGCCACGGATCAGTAAACTTGTCCGTGTCCAGTTTGCGTTTGATGGTTGCTAGGTCCATGGGGTTGCGGATGATGTCGTAGTAGTCTGGGATGCCCAGCGCGCTGGCGTCGACCGGCTGACGGAACGGGATCGACTCGGGCTCCTGGCGGTACAGCTTCTCCAGGATGGGCATCAGCGCGTGCCGCAGCTCGTCCGGAGAGAACACTGCGTTCAGGGAGAGGGTGGGGGGGGGGGGGAGGTCAAGACACGGCCCGCACCAGAACGGCCACAGCCTATGAGAATGCATCCATGCCTGTGCGCGTGAAGCGTATAAGACAGACTGAATTATAAAATAGGCGAGTCATGCATCATTCAGCGATAACTGATCATTGAACAATAATCGAGACGATGTAGGAGATCAATGACCTACAGCTAGGTCGTTAGACGTTACCACGGCACTGCCATCGCCTTGGTGCTGACCTTGTACCGGACGAATAACGTTACAACCTGCATCACGCACCCGCACAGCAAACAGGCAAATATTTCACAACACACCTGCCAACCACTTTCAAATAAGAGCACTAAACATCAGAAGGCGAGCGCCGCGACATTCAGTACTCACAAGCCTTGAATTGTTTCTTCTCCTGTTTGGGCGTGGAGGCACCGGAGACTGAAGGCTTACTCTCCCCGGGGGTGGGAACCGACACCGACTTGTGCCGCGGACTTGGGCTGGGCGCCTCCTTCCCGGACATCGGCTCCGCTGTCGGACACAAACGGCGAACATTGAGCAAACAGCGAACAGCCGGCGTTGAGCTGCAGTTCGTCGTACTAGGATGTCGCATTACGGAGAGCTTGCGTGGCTAGGATTGGGTTCAATTCCAGCTACTTCAAGACGGATGAAGCAGTCACCCGCCAAGAGAAATAGTTTGCATCGGGTCCTACAGGCCTAGTGCCTAATTCCTGTTTTGTGTACTGTACTGTAGTACAGTTTAAGATCACTCAAAGCACACAAATAATGGCTACTCGATTCGATCATATTATTCATCTAGTCATCCATTTGTGAGAAGTAAAATATGATAATAATAATAATAACATAAAAAACCCGTGACGACCGGCCTCAGTTTCCACTCACATTTGATTGTGTTGCGCTGCCAGCCGGGCTTGTCCAGACCATCCTGACTACCCTCGCCTGTCTCCATCTTGATGGGCTGCTGCGACAGTGGCTGCTGCTGCTGCTGAGACATCGGCTGCTGCTGCTGAGACATCGGCTGCTGCGGCTGCTGAGACATCGGCTGCGGCTGCTGAGACATCGGCTGCTGCTGCTGCTGAGACATCGGCTGCTGCGGCTGCTGAGACAGCGGCTGCTGTTGGGCAGACTCAGGCAGACCGTCCATCATCTCAGCTGGAGGTTCGGCCGGCTCTGACTTGACGCGCACGGACTGCGGAGTGTGCGGCTGCTGCTGCAGCTGAGGCTGAGGGGTCAGCTGTGACGACTGTTGCAGCTCGGACTGCGAAGGATGCCGCTGATGCTGTTGAAGAGGCTGCTGTTGTTCCGACTGCGACGGATGCCGCTGCTGCTGTGGCTGCTGCTGCTGCGGGGAGTTCAGCTGCTGCTGCTGCTGCTGCTGCTGCTGCTGCTGAAGCTGCAGCTGCTGCTGCTGGTGCAGTGTTGCGTCGCGCATGAGATTATCGAACGCAGAGTTATCCTGGGAACGGACGGAAGAGCGTCAGCTTGTATTTCACAGCAGCCAAATCACGACCAGCTGATGTTAGTCGTGTGTCTTACCTAACGCTCCGGTGACC